>JAQNDB010005133.1:0-20777 GCA_029204045.2 Tillandsia leiboldiana | reverse complement strand
TATCTATTTTACTATTCTCTACTATTTCATAATATTAATCAAACACAATTTTATTTATTCCAGAGAATACCAACTTTGTGAACAAACGCAATTTAACTTTTATTATGATTATCCGGAATAGCAAGCTATTCAAGGTATAAAAAATTTTCTACCTTTTAAAATTATACTCGAACAAAACGGGGCCTTAGAGAACAAATAAAGTTGGTGTCTCTTTTTATTCCTAAAGGGAGGCTAGACAAAATCATTAGCACAAAGGTTACATCATCACAGGTTAGAAGCCTAAGTCTATTTATTTTTAGCCTAGTTATTTTTTGGTAAAAAAAAATTAGCAAAGTATCGAACAAGCGTAGTAAAAATAATAATAAAAAACTTAGACCTTCTCAAAATGTAGTCAGCAGATAGTCTATATTAATCATACCCCAAAAAGGATTTAAGTATCGTGGCATAGGGTCGTGCTGAAAACTTGCGGGCACAGCACATGCGGGCTATGCCAATGCATGCCGGTCATAAAAAATATATGCATGCTGACACATAATGGTATAAAATATTTATTTCTTTAGCAACAAAATATTATAATTGCCTTATTATGTATTTTTATTAAATCTTTTGAACTTTATTGAGAAATTACTTATTAATTTTTTAAAAAAAAAAACTTGAATTGTGTCATAGGTGTATGGGGGCTGTATCGTGCCGATATCTTGTTAGCACGATACAGCACGGTAGATACGGCCCATACCGATGGGCACTTAAATCTTTGACCCCAAAGCAAATAGTAAGATAGTTGTTGAATCAGAATATCGAGATGTTCTAATGCAAAATGTAGAGATGTCCAAATTACTCATTTTCTCTGAGACTGGGATCAAAACTAACATCTAAACCCAAAACCGAGAAATTTCCAAAATTAATCACTTTCACTGTTAATGAGGTGGATCAAAATTGAACAGCTGCTACATAGAGGAGATTACTTTATTTAGCATACAAAGTAATGATATATTTAAAAGACAAGGAATGAACAAAGACACAGAATAATAAACATAATGATTATGAAGTTGGACACCTTATACATATTCTAAAAGGAAAGAATGAAAGGAACAGCAAACCACTTTTAACTTCCACTATTCAGGGTACATGAATTTGATCACACGGGTTTAAATGGACAATACTCAAAAATAATCATGACATGCAAAGAAAGAATGTACGAAAAACTTCAACTTTATGCTACCAGTCATCCCACACTGTTTCGTAAAAGCCATAAAAAAAATATTAACCACTGGCAAGAAAAGCAAAGGGAATGAATTCAAAAGTCAACAGCAAGATGAATTCCTCATTTTCTAGACATCTCGAAACCCAAGAGACAAATTGAACAGAGAAGCTTAAAATTCCAACAGCACCACAAATCCTAAAAAAGATAAGAGGGAAAAAAAAAAATCCCCAACCATATCAGTTCACCAGAAAATTATTAAAACTCGGTTCCTTCGGTAAATCCCTAGGCTGATTCAGATTAAACGGCCGCAAAGTTACCAAAAAGGTATGTGTTGAAATTGAATTCGATACAAAACGCAAGTTTAATACCAGAAACACACCATAATGCTACATAAAGGATAACCTAATCTAACCAAACACACGGAAATTAAACAGTACATCGCACAACCAATCGCATCAGAATCGCCAAAACTACTAATTCACCTGATTGAGGCTCTCTTCGGCCGCTTTGCACTCCTCGGGGATAGGGCTGAGCGCGGCGCGGAGGACAACGGCGAGGCTCGGGAGGTCCATGGCCGCGGGAACCTGAAGGAGCCGCTGATCCCCTACACGATCGAGAGGCACCGCGGAGGACAATGGCGGAGGACCCCCGAGTTAGGGTTTCAATCGCCCCGCTAGGGTTCCTAGGAGGCGCAGGAGAGGGTGGGAGAGAGAGAGAGAGAGGAGAGGAGAGGAGAGAGAGAGAAACAGAGTGGAGAGTTCTCTCGCTTGATTTTGGGTGTAGCGAGAGAAAGAGAAAGTCGGAGCGAGATCAAACGGTATTTAACGCTAGGGTTTGGGTCGGGTCAGGTGCGACGATCCGCCGAAATCTCACTAATAGGGGTCGGACTCATGTTGTTCGAATCTAGCCGCACCGGATCTCCCGTTCGACTGTACCAGTGGAATATTTTACCGGCGTCTCCGAATACGTATAGAAGAATCGGTGCGTCCAAAGCCGAATGTAAGGTCCAAATAAAGCGTTCGTATACGAGGTGCTTGGTAGAAAAAAAACTATATGCGGCAACGGATGACCGCACGTGGACATCCCATCGCACAGGGCCTTCGCGAGAGATATTGCCTGCACCGAGTGTATATCTCTCTCTCTTTCATACTACCATCTCAAAATCACACCTTTTTAAGGTTTCTTTAACACAAATTATAATAATATTCAAAATTCTCACACTTTAGACACTATTTTTTTTTATAATAAACAGTAATTTTTTTCTTTAATTTTATTTTAAAGTTATCATTAAATATAAATATTTAATATATAATAAGGCTATTTAAATGTTATATGAAATATATGTTAATATTATATTACATGTTATGTTATATTAAATTAATATCGGATATATCATATTACGTTTTATTTAGACATAAAAATAAAATTTGATTAAAATCACCGTCTACAAATAGTACATGTCTTCTGAGTAAATTAAATATATATATATAAGAACTCTTTACATCTACATGTTGTGCATAGTACTGATACGCCCGGTTCATGCAGTAATTTTTCTCAATGATTTGGCGCGGACGCCGCCGCGAGATTTTTATTCGCCGCACGCGGAGGGTGCATGCGGCTGCGGGTGTCCTGATTGGTGGACTCTCGAAAATTGGGTCAACTATTGCTTCGGTGTAACCGTGATATGTCAAAATGGTTCAAACATTATTCGATTGAATTTGAGCAAAGATTTCGTCGGAGTAAGATTCAAATGTCAAAATTAGCTATTTTTTAGATTCAGATTTAAATTCGGTAATAATAATTTTAAAAAAATTAAATTTGCATTTGAATATTTATTATAGAGCTATGCTACATATACATCTCATTTGGAGTGTACATCCTACACCTAGTCCATCCTAAAGTAGACATTCATCCACTCGTCACTTTGAAGTGACGAGTAGAATTCACCCCACCCTAGAATGGGTGGGATGTAAGATGTACAACTCAAATGAAGTGTACACTTAGCTTTTTCCTTTATTTATATTCTGCCTTATTTTTTATTTATATTACTATAATAGGGATTTCAAATCTAATGAATTCGAGAAAGTAATGATATATAGAGCTTATAATATATAACTATTTCAAGATCCAAAATATATTTTTTAAAATGATGCCTAGCAATTTCTTATTGTAGGTACTTTAAAACTTGAAAATTCGATTCATGTCAAATTTATTCCAAATACGAATTATATTTAAATCCATTTTGATCAAATATAATTATAAAATTTAATATTAGTTTAATATCTATGTTGTTTGTATCCATACATTAAATATAAATATAAATACAGTTTTTTCAAATCTCCAATCGCTATCAACGAGTAGAACATGAGCAAACATGAGCAAGTCAGGATCGATTCGTGATCGTCACAAAAATAATTCGAGCCACTCATGTCCAGCTAAAACGAGTTAGGATAATCCAATTCGGTTTTAGCTCAAAACTAATTCTGCTGGCTTCAAGCCAACTTGAATTAAACTTCATAAAATACTAATACTAATTATAATTGAATTGAACTTCTATATTTTTAAGCACTAAATCACCAGTGTTCGTGAGTATTGAACATTTGGATAAAAATCTATAGAATTAAAATAATAGTGGTCTACAAGTGGCCTATCTCTTTTGTTGGCCACCATTTACTTTTAAAATACAAAAAAATCTACCTTCACGAAGATTTATTATATATATATATTTTTTGATTACATTTCTGACAATGTGGACCGAATATGAAACATTTTAAAAAAAGCTGCACAGTTTTGCAAAATTATAAATCCAGTAGTACTTTTATACAAAAAGACCATAAATATGAACTATGTGATCCATTTTCATATGCGGACAAAAGTTTTCACTTCACTTCCGTCCACATCTCAACTGTGAATCCAACAAGCCTTCTAATCCAATCTTATATTTTCAATTATTCGTTGTTTCAGACATTAAATCGGCTATTAAATAATCAACCAAATCATTCATGACGAACAAGTCAAGGAAATTAAAAATATAAACATCAGTATTATCTGCAAATCCATATGTTCTCAGCTCCAATATATATTATAAAGAACTAATACAGTAATTTGAAACACTTTTTGAAAACACAGTTATCTTTCCCTTTACCTTTTTTCGGCTTTTAGTTTGATTAGTATAGCTACAATGGTGTGGCAGATCCTATTTGTTTCCGCTCTTCGAATAGGAGTCGCGTAGTGTAACAGTCCGGTTGAAGACGAGCTTTCCGGGCGCGGAGTCCGGATCAACTGCAAAGTAACCTGAGATAACAGAAAGGGGAGAATGAACAAAATGTTAGAATAAATAGAATTCTCATATGGATATTGGAAATTTTTTTTGAATGCCCGTCTACAATTTTATAATTTGCCAAATGACTCTATAAAAAAATATATTTGGCCAAATAACCCTCCTTTTACCAACTCAGCACAAGATGAAAATTTTCTTTGAAGAACGATGAATGATTCACCGTTTTCATAAAATTCTACAAAGACGGTCAATCGTTCGCCGCCTTCTTAAAGATGGTGAACGATTCACCGTCTTCGAGAGGTTTAGGCTACAATGAGTCGGTGTCCATCTCCTAATGGCCCGATATCGAAGACAGTGAATAATTTATAGTCTTCAAAATAAGTTTAGGCTACGATGTGACGGTCTCCATATCTCCTTCGATATACCGTCTTCAAGAGGTTTAGGCTATGGTGTGATGGGTCTCCATATCTCCTCCGATATCAGGCCATCAGACCATGGAGACCGTCGCACCATAGCCTAAACCTCTTGAAAATGGTGAAACGATTCACCGCCATTGTAGGAATTTATGAAGACTGTGAATTATTCGCCGTCTTCTTGAAGGTGGAGAACGATTCACTGTGTTTCAAAGAAAATTCTCACTTGGTGCTGAATTGGCAAAAAAGAGAGTTATTTGGCCAAATATGTTTTTGTAGGGTCATTTGAAAAATTATAAAATTTTTAAGGATCATTTTGAAAAAAGTCCTCAATATTGCATGGAACGTTTACTAAAAATTAAAAACTTGCAAAAGGTTAAAAATCTGTTCATGATTTAGAGTTAATACAACTGCCATTCACAGTTGCTAAACAATATTTAATTCTTAGAGTCACCTGTTACAAATAAAGGCGAGATTGGAAAATCAAATATTATTGAATCTATTGGGTGAAAAGTGTTAAGGATTTTATTTTGGCGTATTTCGTGAAATGGTTAAGTCTTGAAGATTGAAAATGAAGAAGCTTGGATCATATACCTCAATCTCAAGAAAGAAGAATTCAAAAGGATCAGGAATGTTTAATTAAATAATTTTGGTGATCTGAATACTTCTTATAATGTAGAAACACTTGGATGGATTTTTAATCGCTTAAAAATTAAAAACTGGACAAGTTATATGTTCAGGATCCGGAACGGGATAATACAGTCCGGACCCCGAACGTTGGTAGTTCATGCGCAAATCCAGTCCGGAACACACCTGATTTTGTTCCGGACCCCGAACGTGGAATTTGCTGAAAACATATGAACAGTCCGGACCGTGGTATTTCGTTCCGGACCCCGAACCTTGTTTTTTCAGGAATTCTCTGAAAAACAACTTCAGTCCGGAACGACTTATTTCAATCCGGACCGTCGTGCGGGAAAAATTCTGTTAAAGTCAGTTTTTGATTCTTATCCTCTTCCAATGGTTTCTAACCTATAAGTAAACCCTAATTCTATTGTTTAGGGTAATCCACACTAAGTTTTATCTCTGGGAAATGACAGATAAAAATTAACAGAGAAAAACTTAGAAATCCACATATAGAGAAGAAAGGAAATAACTAGATTTGATTCTATGTTTCTTCATCTATATTAATTAATTTGATTCTAGGTTTTCATACTCAGATTTTTAGTAGAATCAAATTAATGAATACTTAGATGACATTTCCGATCTATCTTTGATCTAAGTATTCGGCGGATTATCACCACCAACAAAACAACGATTTTTCCAAAATCGGCGCGTGGATTCGCGTGGCCTTGTGGATTCAAGGTGCTACCGCTCTCGTAGATTCGGAGCGAGGTACGTTCGTGTGATCGAGACGTACTACCTGGTGGAGACCGTGGATTCGGTCAGACGTCGTGGACTCGACGTTGGACGCCGTGGATTCGGCGTTGGACGCAAATCGTGGATTCGAGGCGCGTTGCGGAGCGAGCGGAGAAGATCAACTAGGAGCGTATGGAAAAAGGTTGAGTCGTCTGTGAGTACGTTATATCACCTTTGTACGTGTTATAATTCTAGTGGATTTCACCGTGTTATCGGTCCCGTGGTTTTTTACTCCTGTGATGGAGTTTTCCACGTAAAATCTCTGCGTGTTATTTATTTTTCCGCATTGGATTTTATTACGCAAAGATTTTTGAGTGTTTATCGTTTACACCTATTCACCCCCCTCTACGTGTTTTTTCCCCTATTTAGATCCTTATTAGACATAACCCATCAAAAAGCTGTAAGAATCAAACTAATACTTCCTAGGAATCAGTCCTCAGAAAGGGAGAAAACCAACTACCTATTGCTCTATTTTCTTTTTGAGAAAAAAAAAAGGCTAAAGAAAAAAAAATTTAAAAATATTTATCTCAATAGAAACTCCAAGATGAAGCTGTCACCAAGGCCAGCATTAGAAGTTATTGTTCAAATTGAAACTCTTACGAACAAATCTGAAAAAGCAGTGAAACTCTGGGGACTCAATTTGCTTATAAATAACAGCAATCATACAGACAGTGCAAGTTTCATTGGAGCGCAATAAAGAAAAAAAACAAACTGAAGGAAAGCAAGAGATTACCAAGCCTTTCGAATTGAAATTTGTCGCCCAACACCGCACTAGCAACCGCTGGCACAACTAATGCTCCAGGTATCACCTCTTTCGAATGAGGGTTCAGATCAGATAGCCAATCCTCTAGCTCAGCTGGATTCTGATGAGCAATTATGGCAATTTAGTCCCAAACTATGCATAATTATTAGCAAAACAAAACAGATAGTCAAGTAATGGTAACACTGACCTCTGAAAGAAATAATTTCTCAAATAATCTGACTTCTACTTTGAGAGGATCAACTCTAGGCGAAGGTTGAGCCACCCAATGAAGAACACCCTCCATAATTAAGAGTTGAAGTGGTTAGCAAAATACATAGTATCTTCAATTTGGAGTATATCTTAACAACCAATCATTGGTACAACAGAGTAGAACTAGTACCTTTGGTTTTGTCTTCTTCAAAGGATCATACTCAGCCCGGATTTCAACAACAGTATCCGAGTTATCACCATAAACAACATCAGTGTATTTATGGGAAAAGCATATCTGCAAATTTAGATAAAAAGTAAACGCCACTTTAAAAATTTGTAGATATGAAGTTTTAATAATTTGTTACTGCAAGCTATGAACATCATTCTTCAAAATCACTTACCTGAGGAGAACAGATTTACCAGGGAAAAGCCTATAATAATCTTTCGAATCCTTCAGGCGGAAGTCCGTGCGTTCAATGTAGACAACATTTGTGAAAGGAACCTAGAGACAAAAAAACTTAAGACACTGATTGAGATAACCGTTAAAATTTGGAGTACATCCATTTCTTACTTCTGTTACCAATTATGCATTCAGATAATTGTGTCAAGTTTCTATGATTACTGTACGATGCGAAATAGAAAAATCTTTAAGTTAAACAAACCAGAATAGCTTTCAACAAAAAGATTTAAGATTCCCAACTAACTGAGAATTTGGAGGGAAGTTTTCAACATCATCGTACTCTTAGTCATGTTAGAGTAGATCAAAACAGCAATCAAGGGATGCAGCTAAATAAGCAAGTTAAGGGATATACCTTATAGTAGGAAGAAGCATCATCTGAAGGAGCATCAGGCCACATTTTTGCATCAAGATCTATTATTGATCCACTTTCAAGATTTGTGATAACAACCTGAAAAGACAGATGAAATCAAGTGATAACAGTAGATACAGACATCAAATGATAATACAAATGAAGTGTTATCCAAAACTCGATATACCTTTAAAGGATTCAGCACGACCATTGTTCGAGGTGCCGTTTTGTTAATCTCTTATCTAATGTGATACTCAAGGCGATCAATGTGTATCAAGCTATTATCGCTGCATGATAAGAATAAAGAAGCAACTATAGTGAGCCAAAACAAGACCAAATAGCAAAATATCTAATTACTAACATAGAACATTGGAACAAT
Source organism: Tillandsia leiboldiana (assembly GCA_029204045.2). Classification (NCBI taxonomy): domain Eukaryota; kingdom Viridiplantae; phylum Streptophyta; class Magnoliopsida; order Poales; family Bromeliaceae; genus Tillandsia; species Tillandsia leiboldiana. Next base: position 12,324 of record JAQNDB010005133.1, on the reverse strand, counting down.
GATAATAAATAAAGATAATCATCTGAATTAGATACCCCAGCCATTACAAACATAAATAGCAAATTTCTACAACTCCAAACGAAACCACATGAGACATTTGTTTTACAAATAATAACTAGGCAGTGAGCGCTGTGGAATCATAAGCAGTAAAGGTACCGTTGAGGTGGGATCTAAGCGTCATGGACACTGACACGAGACACGACACGACAACTTCTAAAAAATTAGGACACAGACACGACATGAACACAGATAACAAAATATAATATTATTAATATAATAATATATATTTATTATATATAAAATATAAATTTTGGTAAAATCTATACCTATATATTAATCTCGGATATCTTATGCAGACGTGGCAAAACCTCCTAATTTTGAAATCTTTTTTAATTTTTTTTCTTAAATGATGAAATCTGAAAGCAAAAGCGCCTCCTCATCTCCTCTCCCCCTCTCTCTATATTCTTTCCCACCCCATATCTATGTTCTTCTCCACCTATGTCTCCTCATCTTCCCTTCGTTTTTTTTTTTCTCAAACTTTTTCCTTCCACATCCCCCCATCTCCTTTCCCTTCTCTCTTCCCAACGACATCGGCTGCGGATCCCACCCCACCGCCGTTCGATCCCGCCTCCGCCGCATCAGACGACGGGAAAGAGGAGTGTAAGAACTTGAATTTTGAAAATAAATAAATTAATGAAAATGATTGAAGTCCAGTTGAATTGGGATCATGAAACGCACGAATAGCTCAGTGCCCCTTTTCTGCAGTGTAAATTGCACAGAAATAGGGCCAGAAATATCACCTTTCAATCCGAGCCTGATCTTGAAGATCCGAGACCACGAGTGCGACCGTCACGACGAACTGAGTAAAAACCATATTAAACTTGTTCAGATCTGACGGTCGGATCTTCCAGAAATCGGCGTTGAAGCCGGCGGGACCCGCGACTTAAGTCGCGGGTACAAGTGAACAGTAAGCCCTATTTTCGAGTCCCCTTCACGCCAACGTTGGCCAATCTACTATCTGGACTCCTAATATAGTGGTTCGAGTAGTCAATTCCAGCTATTTTCGATGTTCTGAACGCAATGGCGCAGTCGAAAATTCTGTTTGACGACTCTGGAATCTCGAAAAGCGCGAAAAATGTATTTTGACACAGTTATTATGGACCGAGATTTTATCCGGGCAGTTTCGCGAAAATCAGAGATCGCTACCTGATAGGTCTCGTCGAGCCGGACGTCATGGCGCAGTCCATTTTCCGTTTCGGCGACCGGATCGCCTCGAAATACGTGAAATAGGGCGAAAAATAGGATATTTACACTTAAAACCCTATTAAACTTGCCTCGATTTGCGTGCCACTTCTGGGAGAAGGAGCTAAGTGCAAATGTGGGCTGCTGTAAGGGACCTAACCCTGAATACTAGAACTAGAGGGACTTATTTGGAATTGTGCAAATCCTATATATATAGGTGCCCTCTCGAGCTAGGGTTTTCCAAGAAACCCTAGAGCTCACTAGCCGCAGCCACCCTCTCCAACAACCTCCTCCCCTCTGCCTCACCCCCCGGAGCATCCCCGCACCGGCCGCCGCCCCTCCTTGCCGGAAAAGAAAGAGTAAGGCATCACCTTCTCTCGGGTGACTCGGAGAGATGGTACTCGGGAAGGCCCTTGATCACCAAGACCTTGTCTGGTGGAGTCCCTCGTGAAGCCGCATCCAAGCCCGAGGGAGCCAGCACCCTAGCTCCGCCGAGCGCCGCCGCGGCTAGCTTCTCTTCCACGAATTTCCGGCGAGGGTAAGTTCTTGAAACTTTCTTCGTTAAGTGGGCATTTGGATGACACCTTTGTGCTCCTGACACCGAGGAGACCCTCCGGGTGCAGGCCGAGCAGCAGCCGCCGTCCCGATCGCCGGCGGGAGCAACCTTGCCGGATTATTGTTTTCTTGGCCGCCGCTGACCGTCGCCTCCATCCGACCGATCAAACCAAGATCAACACCGATGGACCTCTTGCTCTCGATGACTGTAACGTCCCCCTGGAGTCCGATCATCATCGGTTGAGTATCGAGCCCAAACGAGCGTGCCCTAGAAACCTGATATTTGGCACTTTGGCCGACAGCCGCCGTCCGGTGCCGCCGCGGCTTCCCGACGTCGGCCACCTCTGCACCAAGCTTCGTGGCATCGGGACAGACCTTTTGATCCAAGTTGCACCAGCCCGGAGTCCCTCGGCCGGAATCCGCCATTAACGGCCATTGAACCTCGGCCGAGCTCCGCCGCCGCGCCTCGCCGTCGACTCTAGACCCCGGCCAACGGTGCAGGTAAGCTCATTGCATCATTTTAAGATGAATTATGGCCTTGCATGGGGATCTTGACGTCGGGCTTCAACTCTGCATAGTTGCACCCGATTTGGCCTCGGATCTCACCTCCGGCGATCCCCGCCATCGCGGACTCCGGCCAGCTGCACAGGTAAGACCTAGATGCCTTGTGTATGCTTCCCATCATTTTAGTTTGGGTCAAAAAGGACCCCTGTTTCATGGATTTAAATGTTGTACCCGAGCTATGTAATCCGGGCTTTGACTCCGGCCGCCGCCACCTCCGGCCGCCGGGCTTCGACCCAACTTGCACCCGACAACCTCTGGGGCCCTCAGAATACTGATGCTCACCCATGTTTGCAGCCTGACCGAGGGTAGTGCTGGGCTCAGCCAAACCGAGCCCTTGCTTCTTTTGGGGGTTGCTCCGGCCAACTTTCCGGCCAACTTCCGGCGCGCCAATGGTGAGCCCTCCACTCCTTTTTCCATGCTGAACATGATGCTCCAGTTACTGATCGATATGATCAAGTATATGTTGAGTTTTAACATAGTTGCAAATTAGACTTTAAATGTTATGGGCCAACTCTGATTTCGGGATCCGTGTCAGTCCAAACTTGTGAACACGGGCTCCGTCTCGACGTAATGATCACGCTGAAACTTACGGCGTCAATTTTGGACCCCCGGATTGCAAGAACGAGTCGAAACGGATAATAATGCAAATTAAAATATACTATGGACCTAATTGCAAATTAGACACACATGCTGACTTTAAACAGTGCATATACACCTGCTAGCCATTTTGTTAGAGTTCTGTAGATTCTCGTAGATCGGGAATCGGGTTTCATTCAATATATTGACGATATTGCCCCGTATTAGTGTCACGTCACTATGGTGTCGTCGGGATGGGTTGTGTGAGTCTATTACTGACCAGATCTCCTCATACAGGGCCCAGTTGTTCAGCACCTGCCACCTAGTAGCTGTGCGGGAGTTCGTAGATCTGCCTTCATCCAGGTGGGTTAGCTTCGGCCCGGGCTAGCTTTTTGGCCCTCTGGTTGCTTTAGTCCAGTCGGACCCCTGTTTTTGACTTCCCCGCTGATTATATGACCTATCTTGACATATCATGATGTCACTGTTGACATTGACCTGATTAGACCTGTGATTGAGATTTCTTGTCACGATCAGCCGATTAACATATACATACTCCCTGATTATTCCTGACTGATCCTGATTGATTGAGATATAGATTTGCATGATTAGATGATACCTGTTGATTCCTGTCATTGAGATATTTCTTGATATACGTCGATATGCATGATTGATTGATCCTGATTGATAGACACTACTCGATATGCATGATTGATTGATCCTGATTGATAGACACTACTCGATATGCATGATTGATTGATCCTGATTGATAGACACTACTCGATATGCATGATTGATTGATCCTGATTGATAGACCCTACTCGATATACATGATTGATTGATTCCGATGGATAGATATAGACAGATGATTCCCTGTTGGGATTTCGGCGTGTGCCGACTACTCGGTCACTAGACCGTGAGATTGATCATTGTGACTTGCCATGCACTGCTGTACTTCACGAACATTGCCGGGGTCGCTCCCCGTGGCTATTGTTCTTTACCGGTAAAGTGGTCTGGAGGAAGGACCCGTGAGCCCCAGATAGCACATATGGGTGCGGGGTTATGTCAGTGGGATAGGTGCAGAGAGTGGTATGAGCCTGAGGTCCCCGTGACCAATAATGGCATTGGTTGGGTGCTTGATATGCTTGTGATTGATGCCTAGATTATATACTCCCATGTTCTAGCATGCTTTTCAGTATCTATTCATGTTCTGTTATATTGGATTGGTTCTGGTATTTTCCGTACCTGTATATGTACTGTCACTTGATTATGCTTCATGCCAGTTCATTTCATATGCCAGCTTATGATTGATTACTTGCCTAGTTAGCTTATCTGTGGATTTTGATTATGAGTGGACGTTTATGTTTTCCAGCATGTATGATCTACAGTTTTATGATTGATTCCAGTATACTTACCTGCAGTTCTTATTCTGATTATTAGTAGACCTCTGTGCTTTCCAGCTTTTCCTGTTGACTCTTACTATCCGCAGATTTTAGTACCCAGTAGGTACGATTAGCTGAAGCTCGGCTCGTCGTGCCCACTGGGATGCACTCCGGTGTATCTCACACCCTCGGGTGACTGTTGTAGGTCCGTCGGGTGGTGAGATGCCGGGACGATCCAGTGAGCCGATTACGATAGAGCTGTCCCCATGAGCATTATATATCGACGACTTCGGCAGACATTTACTTTCCGCATTTCATTCCAGTTTATCGTGAGTTAGACATTTAAAATACTGATGTAATTACCGATTGTGAATTATTCCTGCTGACTAGATTAGTAGTTGTACTGAGATATCTGTCTCTGATTACTAGCCTAGCCGTGCATATATAGGGGAGTCCCTGTTCGCGGAATAGAGAGTTCCCTATATGTGTGGCGGTCTGTTACGCCTGTTTTGCAAACTCTGATTTAATCAAAAAAAAAAAAAAAAATTTCAGACCTGATTTTTAAACTCGGGGCGTGACAAGGAGTATCATTGGCGCGACCTTCTGGATTTTGAGCGTTGTGGATCCCGCCCCACCACTTGATCCCGCTGCCGTCGCCGCATCGGACGGCAGGGAAAAGGAGGATCATTGGCGCGACCTCCTAGATTTTAAGCGTTCTCGTGTTGTCTATTTTTGTATGCATCTCCTTCTCTTCTTCTATCTATTTCTATATGCTTTGTCGTTTCCTACCTCATTTTATAGAAAAAAAAAAAAAAAAAAACGATAAAAAGAGAGAACGAGGGTGATCGATGATGATGTTTTAATTTATTTTCTTTATTTTTGATCGAAAAATAATGAAATATATAAATGTGTATTTTTTTTTCTTTTTTTTGTATATTTTGGGTGGAAATTGATGAATAGGTCGATTCTATGCATTCTAGAAGGCACATCGATCTAAGCTCTAATAGACGTTGAGTTCGCCGGTTTAAAACTGCACTTCTGTAGCGTGAGATTATCATATTTTAATTTTATTTTATTTAAAATATTATATTTATTTAATATATATACAGATAGACTTGAAATTTTGAAACTTATTAAATTATAGAAATATTATAATTTTAAATTGAGTAGCTTAAATTTTTTGTTTTTACTACTCATTTACTAAAAATGATATATTATCATTTTATCTATTTATCTCTGTACCAGAAATTTATGGTACAATAATTTTTGAATCATATGGGAATTAGGAATTATTTTGAATCATATGTGGTACAATAATTGTGGGAACAGATAAGGTTATAGAAAGGTATGTAAATCTATAAATTACCTTATTATTCTTTGCAATATATTCTTTATATTTTCATATAGGGTTTAATTTATTTGCTATTATTGTTTTTCCTAAATTATTTCTCTATATGATTGGAATATGATTGATTGAAGAATATATTTGATTTCATGTACAATGCTTTGATAAAAATCTCTATACTTTACATATATATTAGAATACTGGTCAATAACATTTTAGTCTACAAATAAAAATTTCAGGGTAAAATTCAAAAGAAAAAATAAATCAAAGATACACAAAGAAAACAGGTGGACTATTTTTTAAACAATCCAAACTAGCTAGGCATTGAAGTTGTTACATGATATTCTCTGAGTTGCTTCACAAATTAAGTTGAAAATATTTAAATTTAACTGGTTTGCCTATTAGAAGTACTATGTTTAGTTTTTTTTTTCATTGTTTATATAGTCTGTTTATTAAACTAAAAATATTATGATTATTATATAGTTTTGGTTTGTATCTTTCATTTTATTTTATATTTATAGATACACCAAATGAACGGCAGAACGCCAAGCCAAGTGATGCGCAGTTAAAGAAGGCAACAGATCAGCATAGTTTTTGCTATATTAGTATACTCAATCTCCTTTTTCTGCTGTTGTTGTTGTTGATATTTATGATTCTAATTTTTTTTTTTCTATTTACATTTCTACTATTTTTGTTGTTGCTATTTTTTATTCTTATTATACTTTTACTATTACAATAAACGTAATTTATCCTTCTTATAGTTTTATCTTTATCTTCTTTTATTCTTCTTATACTTTTACTACAGTTGCATCTTCATTTTCATATTCTTTTATTTTTCTTTTTTTTTATTCTTCAGCTTCTTTTATTTTTCTTATATTTTTACTATTTATTTTCTCTCTATCTATTTTTATTCATTCACTACTATGGAAACGACTCGCCGCAACGTGCGGGCATTTTCACTAGTATTGTTATATTTCGCATACGAATGAAAGTTTATAAATTTTTTCACTGATAGTTCATATATTTTAAAAAAAAAATCTCCACCATACATAATTTATTTATATTATCCAAAAAACATTTGTATGTGCCTATCAAAAATCTAAAATATTTATCATCGTACATTATATGTGCATAAATAAAATAAATAAATAAATAAATAAATAAATAAATATATATATATATATACACACACACACACACACACACACACTTTTTTAATTGTATGCGCTATGAATCGATATTGAACACGCGTCCAAAAAGTGTCCACATCAGACACGAGTCCGACACGTACATGCGAGTGTCTGACACGGATACGCGAGGCTTATAGAAATGTCCGTGATACATAGGGTGGGATTCATTCAAATTAAGTAATGAGGATTTGACTACAGATCAAAAAATAAAATCAACCTATCCTCATAAAAATTCGCATGTCAATTGCACTTTGGAAAAACAAAAGGAAGAAACGACTTGATAAAATGCAATACCAACCTTCTTGTTATACCAATTCCTCGAATAAAAAAATTAATTGCAGTCGAGGAGACTCCTCGGCGTGTCAATCCAGCAAGTGTCAATAAACGGGGATCATCCCACCCATCAACCCACTTCTCAGTCACTAAATGGTTCAACTGCAGTCCAATAAGGGCATACAAATGATTAAAGATACATCATGCAACTCATTATATCTCAATACTCGACATGTACGAAATATACCTTACGCTTAGACATTACAGTGTTTGATATATTAAGCCGTGAGTACTCCCAAACATAAGGTTGGTAAAGGCCCAGTGCTGCTAATAACCAGTAGTATGATGGCCGGCGTATCTCAAATTCGAGCGTGCATAGCTTCACAATGTAGAAACAAAAATATAAGAAGCCAAGCATACTAAACTCCAAGATGATTTTATTTGCATATCTATAAGATAAAAACAATACAAGCAATTACAGAAATATGAGTGATATCTAAAAAATAAACAAACAGAAGAAACCAATACAAGTACAGCAAAATAATAATAAGGGATGCTATTGTACTCGAACAAATGTGAAGGAAACAAAAGAAACAGATTCATTTCGACACATGAGTCAAGCCATATGATCACAGATTGTTTTTGTAGTAGGAATCAAATAATACAAACTTTTAAGATTGAAAAGAAAAGATGATGGAGAACTCACAGAATGGGTAATATTTTCAAGGGAATCCACTATGCAATGAGAATAATCATAACTTGGATATATGCACCACTTGTCACCAGCATGCGGATGTGGAGTAAACTGTCGAATACATTAAGGAACATGTTATGTTCAACTTACATAACCTGTACATAACCTATATATCAGAAAGTTAACAACGTGACTATTTACCTTTATACGATATGCTATCAAATCATACATATTTTTATTCTCGCTCTGCATATCTTGTTTCATCCTAAGCGTTGCCTTCCCTTCGTCGATCAACCCCCTTTTCATATCATCAAACAACTTCAATGATTCTGCAATTGGCCTATCCCTCCATGGACTATTCATCTGCTTCTCTCTGTATTCCTTTATTTCGTCTGGGGTCTAACAAAGATAGATAAGAAAGGAAAAAAGTTTAAACCTACTCCTAACAAACTGACGACACAGCAGGAACACTTGAGTACCAACAAGAATACCGGTCACAGAATGCTGAATAACTTGCATATCATGAATACACACCTGGTGATCAACATATGCTAGACCCATTCTTATCAGCTCAACAGCCAGATTATATAGGTCTTGGAAATAGTCGCTGGTATAGGTAACCTGTAAGGCTAAATCACTGTAATATAATTCTTTATAAGTCTGAATTACAAGCTGAATAAATGTATACCTTAAATGGCTTCCAAACCATCCATTCGACAATTTCCATGATGTGATCTATGTATTCTTGTTTCTCAGCTTCAGGGTTGGTATCATCAAACCTAACAGTCGAAAGAAGAACTTGAAGAATTTCAATTGGGAATAACTGGTATCGAAACACGCAACAAAACCAAATGCACCTTATAGTATCAGAAAAAAAACTAAGGGAATCCCTATTACTCAAGAAAACAAACTATAATTAGCTTAGCACAGTATCTACGTGCGATATATGGAGCCTGCTTGGGTAGATAAATAGAACAAACCAAAAACTAGTGAATATGCACCCCAGGAGAACACGAACTCGATTATTTCAGAAGAGGACCATTTGATAAATAGAGGAGAAAATTATGCCAACCTTAGATAACAATTACCATCCCGCTCCTTTGCAAGACCAAAACTAATAAACATAGCCTACATTAAACCCAGATGTAAGAATATTACTTTTCCCAAGTAAATATAGTGCCTGAACAAAGCTATGTTAGTATAAGATCATCACTACCTTAGCATGGCCAATATGCAAATATCAATTAGGCTCAGGGGGAAAGTGAGTAAAAACTTTCCATCCGGTTGCCTTAAGATGCCTCTCTAGTATCTCCTTAGTGTTGTGAGCTCTCCAAATTGTTCCATCACTGAAAAATATCTCTGTGTGGACCTAAGACATTGCAAAAGAAGAATCTTACTATAGAAGGAAAAAAAAATGATAATACATAATTATACCTGCCGACAAGGAACTGGCAAATAAAGAAATGAAATGCCTGAATGATTAATGAAGAATAGCAATATAGCACTGATTGCATCGAATAACAATGATACTCCTAAATGATATATAAATTCACATTTTGCAGGTAAAAAAAGTTTAATATGGTTGTCCGATGTGACAAGATTATGTTCAGATGGCAGAGAATTATCTGTTGTCAACAATTATTTAACAAGTTTCAACATGATACTTTACATTTAAAATAGTAAAAGCATAACAGAGGGAGGAGGGTGGGAAGATCAATCATATTTCTATTCTTCAAGTATATAAAGAGAATATGATGTCTCATTCACCAGGACAAAGTGATTCTATTAAAAGGCTAATCAAAAGTCAATAATTACAGCCAAGTAAATAACACCTTCAAAGCATATTTAAAGAAGAGAATATAGAATTCTGGAGAAGATAAAAACATAAATCAATAGTGTACTAAGTCAAAATAGAAAACAAAAAGGGAAATTAACTAAGTGTAACCCCTTGTTAGAAGTATACCTTGAAGTTTTCCTCTGGTTGTGGAAATATAGAATATGGATTCACTTCCTCTTCAGAAGGTGGAGCGGAAGCAACAACAGCATTCTTTTGATCCTAGAAATAGTAGGTTATGTAATAAAATGGTGAAAAGAACCAACAAACTAATCCATGACAAAAATATCTGCAGATAAGCAAGCTCAACTTTTGCGGGCTTTTCCTTCTTCTTTTTTAATGGCTTTTTATCATCAGCTTCTGTCTTTTCACCCAGTATCCCGAAAAGTTTCTCATCAATTACTTCCTGCCAGAGAAGGAAAAAGTAAATATAAAACCCAAAAAATATATTAGAAAAAAATTTGCAGACTATTCCTTTAGAGTGTTTTTTTTTTCCTTCTTGGCACCTTCACAATTTTTGCATCAGCCCATGGGTGTCGCTTTCTAACCTGTCCACACAAGTTGCCAACTGGAGTAAAAAAAAAAAAAGGTGAGAAATGAGCATCAACATTAGAGAACTGGACATAATATTAAACAAGAAAGAAAGTTGACCATTGATATGGTAACGCTGCTCCAATATTGCATTCATATTCTCCTCTAGGACTGCAGTAACTGTTGATTGAATTTCTTCCATAGAAATATCGACACCTGCAAGCATAAAAAATTATCTGCCTATTGAACTTTGAACAACACAAACAAATCCGAAATTTCCAGCTGTACAAGGATTACAACAGAAAAGCATGGCAATTCCAGTTCCAAATATTAATAAGTTTATGGATGTTTGGGTGCCACACATGAAAAATGAAAAAGGCGTGAGAATTTGTAACAAACAAGCATACCTACGCCACAAGCTTCATCAAATTTCTCCACAGAAAAAGATTCCGAACCTACATTAGAAAGAAATGAGAGAGCAGCATCAAACTACGCTGAGTTCTTAATCTGCAAAATCCGTGTAAAAATTATATGAAAAATAAATAATAAAAGGTCGGCACTAAAGAGAAATCTGAGCATCTCATGAATTCCTAGTAGCTAAATATCAATTTCTATTATATATATATATATATATATATATATATGTATATATATATATATATATGTATATATATATATATATATGTATATATATATATATATATATGTATATATATATGTATATATATATATATATATATATATATATATATATATATATATATATAGAGCTAGCCTGGAATACTATTAATAGTACCAAGTCATTGGTACTATTAAGTTTTTAACCGTTGAATTAAGAGATATGTGGTTGAGATGATAGTGGGCCCCTTGGGTTTAATGGGTGGTTGGGGAAATAGTAAAATCTAACGGGTGAAAATAATTAAAGGGCTTGATCTAACGGTAAAAAACTTGATAGCACCAAATGTTTGGTACTATCGATAGTATACTAGCCGGACTCTATATATATATATATAGTTCCACCAGAATCCAGTATAATCAGCTGAAAACTTGATGACTGTTTCAGAATTGCATATATTGAGTTTCGCGAACAAGGATTGTTGATTGTAAAGTAGCTGCGGAGATGTTACCTTTAAAGAGACTACATATCCAACTAAAAACGGGCGATGGACGAGTGCATTAGCCGGGTGCTTTGTTGCTATGTGGTGACCTGGATCTCTGCAGGGCTTCTCCAGTGTGACCAGCAGCTTCTGGAGGCCTTTGTGGCGTGTCGATGGTGTTTGTGCACCAATTGGGCACTAGTGATGGACTCAGTGTGTTAAATGGATCACGAGAGTAGTCAGAGGACCCCATCGGATGTTTAGAAGTGGTTTCGCGCAAAACAGATATTAAAATTGGACTCAGCGCGAAGTTTGGACAAAATAACACCTTTCCGGATGCCTTCGACAATTTTTAGAGTTGGAATTTGGCAAAACGGACAGCGGATTTGGACTCAGCGCGCGAAAACGATGAAATTGGGCTACTTACTTGTTTTTTTGCGCCATGGGTTACTGTTCACGCCGGAACAGTAACTCCGGCGGCCGGCGGGCAGCGGCGGCGGCGGAGCACGGCGGGCAGCGGCGGAGCAAGGCGGCGCAGCGTCGCGGGCAGCGCGGAGGGGCGCGGGCAGGCGCTCGGTCCACGGGCCGGCGTGCACCGGAGGGCAGGACACGTGGCGTGTTTGGATTGGTCGGTGCTGTGGACCCGGTTCACGGAACGACTGCGGGGTGCCTCGGGCCGCGTGCCTGGTAGGGGGCGCAGGCGGCGCGCGCAGGCGCGCACGTGGGCGCGGCTGGCGCGCGCTGACCGGGTGCGCGCCACGTGTCGATCTCCGCGGGTGGCCACGCGGCGCGGTGTGAGCGGCGGATTTTGGTGTCCGCTGTTATGCGGTGACGTGGCAGCACAGAAGGGATTCGGGCGTTCCCTGTTCGGCTTCCCGCAGCGGATTCGGGCGCCCGAATCCGGTGTGGCGCCCGAATCCAGGGACATATAGGTAATTATTGGATTTGTTTGTTTGGGCCTATAAATAGGCCCTATTCAAGCCCGAATAGCTCTTTCCCTGTTCCTTTTCTTCCAGAGCCACCTTCACAAGAATTCTTCTTCTT
>JAQNDB010005132.1:0-20780 GCA_029204045.2 Tillandsia leiboldiana | reverse complement strand
TGCCCGGTCACCGACTCCACCAAGTCGCGTGGACCGGGAGCCACAACACCCCGGACCAATCACCTCACGCCACGTGTCCACCCGTCTACCGTGCACCCATGCACACGAGTCCGTGGACCTCGCCGTGGACCACCAACGGAACAATGCCACGTGGCATCCCGCACCTGGCTCACGGCGGGCCTGACCCGCGCCTGCCCGCGCTCGGGCTCTCGCGCCAGCATGCCCTGCCCCGCACTGTGCCCCGCTTGCCGCCTGCCCCGATGCTCGCCGCCGCCCGCCGGCGCTTGGCCCCGCCGCCGCCGGCGATCCGCCGAGACACTAGTTTCCGGCGTGAACAGTAACCGCACTCAAACAACAAGTAAATGCCCATCTTACCGTTTTCCGCTGCTGATTCAAAAACGGTCTCCATTTTGCCAAATTCCACTCCTATAATTTACCGGAGGCTCCCGCAACCACCAATAACTGCCAAAACTTTCGGGAGCCCGCTTTTGGGCATCCGGACTCAGAATTAAGCAAACAAAAAGCCATTCTCAAGCGTTTTTCCGCGCTGAATCCAAATCCACCCTCTGTTTGGCCAAATTCCTTTCTAAAATTCGGCAAAAGCAGCCGAAGGCCAAAACAGCCAATCAAAGCTCACAGGGTCCATCTGTGGCATCCCTTTGATGCACCATGGGCCAGATACACCAATCAACAGGTGTTTGCACAGTGGATTCATGGGAAAAAGCTGTAAGGAGTTTAGGGGCCCTACATCCTCCCCCACTAAAAAAAAGTTTCGTCCCGAAACAAAGAAAACAGAACAGCCGTACCTCAAATAGAAGTCGCAGAATAAGAAAGGGTAGGCATCCCTCATCTCTGTCTCCAGCTCCCAAGTAGCCTCTCGCTCCTCATGATTGCTCCACAGGATCTTCACATATGGAATGGCCCGGTTGCGCAATTCCCTCACCTCACGAGCAAGAATCCGCAACGGGCGCTCCTCGTAGGACCAAGTCCTCGCCGATCTCCAACGAAGTGAAGTCAATCACGTGCGACGGGTCAAAAACATATCTCCTCAGAGCTGAGACATGGAAGACATCATGAACTCCGGCCAGGCGCGGGGGTAAAGCAGACTCTGTATGCCACAGGACCAACTCTGTCAAGTACCTCAAATGGTCCAATAAAGCGGGGACTGAGCTTTCCCCGTACTCCAAATCTCCGGACCCCTTTCGAGGGCGAGACCTTCAAAAAGACATGATCACCAACCAGAAACTCCAGGTCTCGCCGTCGAGTGTCGGCGTAGCTCCTCTGACGACTCTGGGCTGTCACAAGGTGTCGGCGAATGACTCTGACCTTTTCCTCAGCCTCCAAAAGCAAATCCGGTCCTAATGTCCTTCTCTCACCCAAGTCACTCCAAAATAAGGGAGACCGACACTTGCGTCCATACAACCGCCTCAAACGGAGCCATCTGGATGCTCGCCTGATAGCTGTTGTTGTACGCGAACTCAACCAACGACAAGTGCCGGTACCACCCTCCCCCCAAAATCCATAACGCAACGCTCTCAACATATCCTCGAGGGTCTGTATGGTGCGTTCTGACTGTCCATCGGTCTGTGGGTGGAAAGCAGTGCTAAACCTGAGCTGAGTCCCCAATGCAGAATGCAAACTCCCCCAAAAGCGTGATACGAATCTCGGGTCTCGATCTGACACAATCGAAGCAGGTATGCCGTGAAGCCTCACTATCTCATCCAGATATAACTGTGCCAAACGCTCCAGTGACCAGGTCATCTGAACCGGTAAGAAGTGCGCCGACTTGGTGAGTCTGTCAACAATAACCCAGATCGCATCAGCCCCGCTCTGCGCCCTCGGCAATCCAACGACGAAATCCATAGTGACGTGGTCCCATTTCCACTCGGGAATTGGAAGACTCTGCAACTTACCAGCAGGAACGCGATGCTCTGCTTTCACTTGCTGGCAAGTTAAACAATGAGCTACGAATCTCCCAATGTCCCGCTTCATCCCGGGCCACCAAAACTGTGCCTTGAGGTCCTTATACATCTTAGTACCTCCAGGATGGATGGTATAAGGTGTAAAATGGGCCTCCCTCAAAATCTGATCTCTAATCTCCTGATCCAATCTCCTGATCCATAGGCACACACACTCGGTCCCTGTACCGCAGTACTCCCGAGCTATCCACAGAAAAATCCCCTGTCTGATCCGCCTGAAGCTGCGTCCTGATCCTCATCAAGTGGGGGTCCTCACTCTGAGTGTCCCTGATCCTCTCCAACAGAGTGGGCTGCAAGACCATAGACATGAGTCTAGCAGAGACCCCAGGGGATACTACCTCCAACTGTAACCGCCTCATCTGCTCGACCAACGGCGCCTGCTGCGAGATCAATAAGCTCAGACTCGTCCTCCTACTCAAAGCATCTGCCACGACATTGGCCTTGCCGGGATGGTAAAGGATACTCAGATCGTAATCCTTTAACAACTCCAACCACCGGCGTTGCCTCAAATTCAGCTCCTTTTGGGTGAACAGATACTTCAAGCTCTTGTGATCAGTATATATCTCGCAATGCTCTCCATACAAATAATGCCGCCACAGCTTCAGAGCAAACACCACCGCAGCCAACTCCAGATCATGAGTAGGGTAATTTTTCTCATAGTCCTTCAATTGCCGCGAAGCATAGGCAATTACCCTACCATGCTGCATCAACACACACCCTAGACCACTATGTGAGGCATCACTGTAGATCACAAATCCTTCCCCCATAACTGGGAGGGCAAGGATTGGAGCGGTCATCAACCTCTGCTTCAGCTCCTCAAAACAGCTCTGGCAAGTCTCGCTCCAAACAAACTTAACCCCTTTTCTGGTCAGACGAGTGAGGGGAGAGGAAAGCTTCGCAAAGCCTTCCACAAAGCGCCGATAGTAGCCCGCCAATCCAAGAAAGCTCCGCACCTCGGTGATGGTCGTCAGCCTCGGCCAATCTCTAATAGCATCCACCTTGGCCGGATCCACCGCCACTCCAGCAGCTGAAACCACATGACCCAGAAAGGCAACCTCCCGGAGCCAAAACTCGCACTTTTTTGAACTTAGCATACAGCTTTTTCTCTCGCAGAAGCTGTAGCACGGTCCTCAAGTGCTCCTCGTGCTCCAGATCACTCCGGGAGTAGATCAGAATATCATCGATGAACACCACCACAAACCGATCCAAAAACGGCTGAAAAATCCTGTTCATCAAGTCCATGAATGCGGCAGGGGCATTAGTCAACCCAAAAGGCATCACAGTAAACTCATAATGCCCGTACCGCGATCTGAAAGCCGTCTTGGAGATGTCCTCGACCCTCACCCTAAGCTGGTGGTAACCGGACTGCAGATCAATCTTCGAGAACACAGATGCTCCCTGTAACTGATCAAACAAATCATCTATCCGGGGGAGGGGATACTTGTTCCGGATGGTCACTTTGTTCAATTCCCTATAATCCACGCACAATCGGAGTGACCCATCCTTCTTCTTAACAAACAACACAGGCGCTCCCCACGGAGAAACACTGGGTCGGATGAAGCCCCCATCCAAAAGATCCTGAAGCTGGGCTTTCAACTCCCTTAACTCGGCTGGCGCCATCCTATAGGGTGCCTTTGAGATTGGTGCAGTCCCGGGGACCACATCAATCACGAACTCAATCTCCCTCTCCGGCGGCATCGCTGTCAGCTCTGGGGGAAACACATCTGGGAACTCTCGGACAATAGGGATATCCTCGAGTCCCAGTGCCGCCGTAGGCACCTCCACAACCGTGGCCAAAAAGGCAGTACATCCTCTGCTCAACATCCTCCTAGCCCTCGCCGAGGAAATGGTCGCTGCGAATAGCGTGCTCTAGCAGCCTCTGAAGATGAACTCCTCCTGTCCTGGCTTGCGAAGAGTCACCGTCCTCTCTCTGCAGTCGATAGTGGCGGAGTACCGTGATAGCCAATCCATCCCCAACACCAAGTCAAAATCATGGAGCTGCTGCAAGACAAGCAAGTCTGCAGGCAATATCCAAGGCCCCAACTGTACCGGGCATGCCACACAATGCTCCTCGACATGCAAAATATGATCGGGAATCCGCACCTCTAATGCATGTGATAGGGACTCTAACTCTAAACCATGCAGGGATGCAAATGCTCGACTAATGAAAGAATGAGATGCTCCAGTGTCGAATAAAGTACGAGTCCGAATACCAAAGAGTAGAATAATACCTGCCACCACCAGGTCTGCCGCTGGAGAATCCGCCAACTGGGCGGCATAAACCCGCCCGCTCGGTGCTGGAGGTCGGGAATCTGTAGGATAGGAGGTGGACAGCCTGCTCGCTGAAGCATAAGGCCGCTGAGCTGATGGCCGCTGCTGCTGAGGGGGATATGGAGCCGACGCAGAAGAAGGTGCCGAGGGAGTAGTAAGGGGGCAGGTAGCTCGCACATGCCCTGGCTGTCCACATCGGAAGCATCGTCCCCATCTCTGGTCACATGTATCTGAGGGGTGCTGCCCCCTGCAGAAAACACACCTATCTGATGGCCGGATATGCCTCGACTGCTGCTGCTGCTGCCTCGAGGACTGCTGCTGAGATCTCTGCTGCCTGGGCTGCGATCTCTGCTGCTGGTGCTGCTGCTGATGCTGCTGCGGTCTCTGGGGTCCACCAGGCCCTCTCCTCTCAGATCGCCCACGGCCAAAAGACTGGGACTGCGGCGGCCGTGGCGGTCTCCATGAGCTGGCCTGTCCCCCGTCCTCTGGGGCTGGTCGCTTCCTGTCGGAACTCTGCGCGACCGCGGCCCTCTGTCTGGCCACCACCTGATCACCTCTCTCCACCCACTGTGCATGCTCTGCGGCTGCCTCCAGAGTCTGAAATCTCTGAGCATGCACCAGTGTGTAAATCTCTGGACGGAGGCCTCCCTCGAACAACTCAACCTGGTGTGGACCGTCACGAGCGACGAAGGGCACACAGTTCAGCAATTCCATGAACTCCTGAAAATAGAGATGGGCCGATCGATCGCCCTGCTGCAGATTCTTCAAGTCGTCCTCCAACTTCTTCTTCACACTGGTAGAAAAATAGGTGTCCAACACCATCCGTTTGAACTCCTCCCAAGGCAACTGTCGAGTAATCCGGAACTCCAGTGGCTCTACCCGCTGCCACCAAAAATCAGCATCTCCGTCCAAACAGTGCACCGCCATGTGCACTCGGTACCTCGGGTCGATGAAGAAGTCCCGAAAAAGCTTCTCCATCGCAGAAAGCCATCTCCCAACAGCCCGGGGCTGAGCATCCCGCCCCGAGAATCTAGGTGGTCCCCGCTTAACAAACGTAGAGAGTTTGTCAGCAAAATCCAGCTCCTCCTCCGCAGTCAAAGGCTGAATAGCTCCAGGAGCCCCGCTACTCGAAGATGGTGCCGACAGCACAAAAGGTGCAACAAGAGGCACAGGGGCCTCAGGAACAGCTGGGGGTGGTGCCTCCCTCTGAGCAAGCAGCTGCTCAAACCTCTGCTCCTGGCGGCGCTGACCCTCCGCCAACTGGGCCACCAAGGCCCTCAACTCAGTAAGCTCGGGGGTGTAGGCTGCTCTGGCTCAACAGGGGGTGAAGGGACACCCCGCGTGGGAATCCGACGTCGAGGAGGCATCCTGCCACAAGAAACCAATCATCAGCAACCAAACCCCACACGACCCAATCTGGCGAAAGTCAAAAGACATCCTCCTATTTCTGTCACCTTATGTTGTCTGCAGCCAACATAATGGTCCAACAGAAATAGGCTATGTCGATCTCTCTTCACTCACAGGAAGAGTCAACTATAAAATCACCGACTTTCGCAAAATGTTACGCCACTCACGCCCTATCATCCTAGGGTCTGTCCAAAAGCCTAGGGTTTCCTAAGTCCCAACTGACCTATCCCTAAGCTCCGATACCAACTTAATCTGTCACGCCCCGGGTGTAAACCAGAACCCGGGCCCGTCTACAGATCCGCCGTGCATGCGGTATTTCCCACATACACGAAGCGTCGGTAACCTGCTTAGATAAGAAATAATAATAAAAGAGCATAATAATCAGAGCTAAACTAAGACTACTGTATCTCAGACAGAAGCTGGAAGTAAAAGAGTACAACAGTGGAATAAAATACAGATGTCTCTCCCTGCTCACCACTAAATACAAACAGCTGGCAAAAGCCAGACCCAAAAAGAAATAAACAAAAGCTGTCTGAGAAGACCAGGTACCCACAAGCTCCAGCTACGTGCTACAACCCTCGGGTGGCTCTCTATCTAGTCTGCAATCCGCTTACCTCGATCAGTTGCTGACGGCCCAGCAACTCCCGCAGAGGACTCTGCAAAACAAAGGGGAAGAAAGAAACAAGAAAAGACAATGGGGGTAAGTACTACTATAAACAGTAGCCTCCCCTAGTGGGTAAAGCCTCAGCTCAAATATGCCCACCAGGTAATCAGAGGCAAAAGGGGAAGAAGAGAAAGGGGGGTGAAGCTATGAATGACAACTGATGAAGTGCTACCCCTAATATGCCTCTACATGATAAACCAATAAGTATGGAAAAGTAAGCATCAGTATCAAGAAGCCTGTCAAAACGACCCAATCTAACGCCAGTGGACACTGGCACTGCCTGCTAATCTCATCTGTGGGGATACTGACCGACTACTGCCTGATACGGTCATGTCCCCAACGTAAGTAACAGATCGGCCTCGGCCCGTCCGATCAAGCCCTAAAGTAATAACAGACCGGCCTCGATCCGTCCGGTCGCACACTCCGGAGTGGCACTCGAGGGGAGCGACCCACACGAGTAGGGAAATCACTGTAACAAGCATCTCTGTAACCACTGTCTCATAATAGCAGGACTGGATCATGACTATGATCAAAGTGGAAAACTCCATCCACTAAAGAAAGCCTGATCCCCAAAACCCCCAATCTGATGCAACAGTAACAACCCGGTCAACCACCCAAGATCCGTGGTCGCCGCAACACCCTGTCAAAAGCCCAACCTGTCCCAAATCCCCAATACCTGGCTACACTGTCCAACACACGCTCGAACCTGAGCGACTATGCCGCAAGTCTATCGATAATAGGAGAAGAAAAGAATAAATGCATGGTTTCTCCTAAGTCAAGTCCCAAAAGATAGTGTAGCAGTAAAAGATGTCAATATTTACGTGACCCGTTTAATCATGCATTGTCTCAATATGTTGTCCATTTTCCAAGAGTAATCAGTTCAGAGTGACATAAGCTAAAGTGACAGTCTCATAAGAATATTTAGCAATTTTATAATCCTCAACTATTATTTTAACCCTAAACATGCAGTCCAATAATTTCCACATGGATCAAATAACAATTTATCAAAGATCAATCAACCAATAATTAATTTCCTAGAGCATGCAAGGTTACTAATAATACTTCGGGCCTCAAAAATGAGGGAACACTCTGATGTTCCTAGTGGGCATACCAAAGGAGAGGAGTACAACAACCACCCACCTGAAGTGCTAACTGTCCGGATCCGTACAGCAAGAAAATACCAAAACTCCAAATCCTTGCTCCCACAATTTTAGCACACCCGAAATATTCCTGGTACAATACAAAGCTCACTAATTACACTTAGGCTCCCAATTATTGCTCTTATAACCACATACAACCTCGGATTCAAAACTGTTAAATTATCACCTGCAGAAAGTGCCCAGGAAATTCCAAGAAAAATATCACAGCGATCCTCGCGTCGATAGCTTCGCAACGGTACCTTGCACGCCCAAATCTGAGTTCAGTAAGTCAAGATATAAATTCGGCAAGAGGCACACACATACAAAAATCTGTGCTGAAAACTGTGCACTGTTCACTGAGAAAACAGTGATTTTCACCTCGAAATAATCCTCTGGAAAATCCAAGAAAAATACGAGCGCGTTCCTTGCGATCTGTAGATGAAAAGTTGTAAAAGCTCGTTTCCGTCTGATGCTCGTGCGCGAAGATACGGCCAAAATACCCCGCTGCTGTCAAGGAAATCCATACAGAAAAAGGGGTCACTGCTTGCCTCGGGATCCGTGCCAAAACCTCGAAACAGGAAGGCGCGACCAAAACGAAAGATGAAGTCCTACCTCTTACGAGTCTGCCGGCGCAAGAATCACAGCAAAATGATCTCGGGGTAGCCCAGGGGAGCTAAAACACTGTCGCTGCGCCGAAGAAGAACCCAGGAATGCAACGTCGCGCCGCGCCGTAAAATGGGGAACCTCGGGATTCGAGCCTCCTAAAATCTTGAAACTTGGCAGGAAGATCAAGGGTGAAGAGGTGAACCACTTTGCTTAAGGGGCTCGGGCAGAAGGTGAGAGGGTTGAGAGAAAAAAGGCAAAGAAAGGGGCTCGGGTTGCCTTTAAATAGGCTGAGGAAAACATTTGAAGAAATACCCTATGTGTCCCCACTTCCGGGCGCCGCAATTTTTCGGGCGGCTACAGTAATGGGCCCGGCCCATTACTGTTCAAGCCCGAAACGCCGTGGGCCGGCCACGTAGCCCACCGCACCGAGACCTTGGGCCCCGCTGCACCCGGCGCACCTGCGCCAGCCAGTGGCGTCGCGCCACGTGGCCCCGGCAACCCGTGCACCGCGCACGTCGCCCCGTGCACCGCGCACGTCGCGGCTGACCCGGGTCGTACGGCCACCTGCCCTGCCGTACGGCCACCTGCCCCGGTCACCGACTCCACCAATCGCGTGGACCGGGAGCACAACACCGGACCAATCACCTCACGCCACGTGTCCACCCGGTCTACCGTGCACCCATGCCCACAGTCCGTGGACCTCGCGCCGTGGACCAACCAACGGAACAATGCCACGTGGCATCCCGCACTGGCGCACGTCGGTGCCGTGGACCGCGCGCCTGCCCGCGCGCCCGGGCGCCTGCCCGCGCCCTGCCCGCGCCCTGTGCCGCCGCCTGCCGCCTGCCCATGGCTGCGCCGCCGCCCGCCGGCGCTGCCCGCCGCCGCCGGCCGCCGCCGGCGATCGCCGGAGACACTGTTCCGGCGTGAACAGGAACCGCAATCTCAAAACTAACAAGTAAATAGCCCATCTTAACCGTTTTCGCGCGCTGATTCCAAAAATGGTCTCCATTTTGCCAAATTCCACTCCTATAATTTGCCGGAGGCACCCGCAACCACCAAAAACTGCCAAAACTTCCGGGAGCCCGCTTTTGGGCATCCGGACTCAGAATTAAGCAAACAAAAAGCCATTCTCAAGCGTTTTTCCACGCTGAATCCAAATCCACCCTCTGTTTGGCCAAATTCCTTTTTCTAAAATTCAGCAAAAGCAGCCGAAGGCCAAAACAGCCAATCAAAGCTCACAGGGTCCATCTGTGGCATCCCTTTGATGCACCATGGGCCAGATACACCATCAACAGGTGTTTGCACAGTGGATTCATGGGAAAAAGATGTAAGGAGTTTAGGGGCCCTACACCAGGGAGTGAACTTATTGGTAGCAGTTGCAAGATGTGGTTGATTTGATCTTTGAGCTCCAATCTTGCAATTTCTTTCAATGTGCCCTGCAAAATTACAACGAAAACATACCTTTGTGCTTGACGATTCCGAAGAGGATGAAGTAGGCTTGTTGTCGTTGGTTGTCGTGAATTCCGGTGTCGGAGGAGGAGATACCGACTGAGGCACAAAGACTGTCCCAACCGAACTAAAATTGTCTTCAGTTCGATTATATCCGAGGCCGAACTTGTTTGTTTGACCAAGACCAAGAAGTTTATCCAACTTACTCCTTCCAGAAGAAAATTGCTGTAAGTCATCCTTGAGTTGGAAAATGGTCTCTGTCATTTCCAATTTTTCCCGTCGGGCCTCGCCGTAGAGCTTCAAGAAGTAATTCGCTTTGTTTACCATATCTATATAATTCTTCTCGAGTTGCTCATTGGACTCTTGAAGGGAAACATTTGCTTTTATCAGATTATCCTGTAGGTTTTTATAGGATCCACAAGGATCTAAATAGGTACTATCAAACAACTAGAGGGGGGGGTGAATAGGTGTAATACTTACAAACTCAATCTCAGTGCAAAATAAAAACCAATGCGGAAAATAAAAACAGCACACCGAGATTTACGTGGAAACTCCAATCCAGGAGAAAAACCACGGGACCAACACGCAATAACAATCCACTAAGAATAGAAGAATAACAAGGTGATTACCGACTCCGCGGACTCAACCCCTCCTTCAGCTTCTTCGGACCTTGCGCTGAACGGTTGGATGTCCACGCAATAACAATCCTCTAAGAAAAGAAGAATAACAAGGTGTCAACCCCTCCTTCAATTTCTTCGGACCTCGCGCTCCACCGATTGCACGTCCACTGCACACGTTCGAATCCACGAACGCCACTCGAATCCACGAGCACACGTTTCGAATCCACGAAACGCCTTCAACACATCGAATCCACGATGTCACGCCGAATCCACGACGCAAATAGCTGATATAGAATATAGGCTTCGATGGTGATCCTTTGCTTAGATTATCATGAAGGAACCGTAGAAGAAATCTCTAAGCAAAGACTAGATCAATTCGACGAAAGATAGATCATGGAAGAACCGTCGAATTGACCTAATAGAGGCGAAAGAGAAGAACGGTAAAAACCAGCCTCTAGGGTTGCTCACGAGTGTTTCTGAATTGATTCGTATTGGTCAACCTCGTTTAGAAACCCTAAGTATCTATTTATAGCCCTTGGAAAAAGATAAAAGTCGGTTTAGGAAATTTATCCCGAATGGGCATTGTGTACCGGTACCAAATATCACGTTCCGGTACGCAATGGTGCAAACCACAGATTTTTCTATTGTGTTCCGGTACGCGAGTCCGTGTTCCGGTACGCAGTGCAATTTACAGAAAATTCTGTGTCGGGTTAGAGGAACTTCAAGTGTGGTTCCGGTACGTAATGTAAAAACTGAATTTTCCAAGATAAGCTTTATCCAAATCAAACCAAGTACCGGAAACCAAACTTAAAATAGATTGTAAGTTAAATCCAAGTTCCTAAAACCAAGTCTAAACCGGTTTTCACTAAGTTCCTGATTCCAATGGTTATAAATGAACTTAAATCACCATGGTTTAATTAACCATACCTGAGTGTTATCTTGAGCTCATGTTGAATCTTCAGTGAGTCTTCGAAAGCCGATTTGACAATTTGTTCCCTTTAAGACTCCGACTCAAACTCACGAAATGTGCCAACACAAAATGTCGTAACAATCTCCCCCTTTGGCAATTTCGTGACAAAACCCAAAAATACATAAAGTCGCTCAAGTCACTCATCTTAAACCAAAAAGACGAAACTCAATGTTATCACCAAAACATTGATTTTCTTTGCGTGAAAGATCCAATAAATACAAAATACATTTGAACCAAACAGTCCTAGAACATACTCTATGACTTAGGACTTGGAGTCTTAAAGTGATGTAATTCCTGCAAAACAAAACTCCAAACAAAATCAAACGTTAGTCGTTAGAAGTTAAAATCCTACATTTGATTCGTCTTCCATTTGGTTCTTTTGTTTTTTCCAGCTTTTGTTTTGTGGCTCTTTCAATCTGTTCTTTATCTCCCCCTATCTTAAGCATCCATGTTCTCCATGTTCTCCCCCTGTCTTGAGCATCTATATCCTCCCCCTTTGTGATGCAATCATTATTTTCTGTCTCCCCCTTTTTTTGATATGTCCATCATTTCCGTTATTTCCGTTCTCCCCCTTTTTGTCACAAATTGTCAAACGGTTAATATAAACAAAAAGTAAAAATACTAGGAGGATAAGTTCTTAGTTACAAGACGATTAGAGTTCTTGTTCATCACAACGTGAAAGGAAACTGAGAACCAAAAAAAACAAGAAGGAAAAGAGATCACTCATCCTCATTTGAATCATCATCATGTGATGTTGGTCCATGCGATGTACTCGGTGCAGTTGCTCCAGTGACCACATCATCATGTTTGCACCCAAGGATATCGAAGATTTTCTTTAAACCATCCTCAAGTTTCTTGAAGCCTTGCTCCATCCTTTGCTCCATCCTTTGCTTTAATGAACGAACATCCCGATGCAAGGTTTGAAGAGTTATGACCTCATCTGGTTCAGGAGATTCTTGACGAGGTGGTGCACTCACTGTCGCTTCACTTGCATAGGCTTTTGTATGCCCAAAAGTCTTCAAAGTGCTGATTGACTTGGCTAAAGTGATTCCATCAATTGCCCCCAAGCCATAATCATATTTGGCACAAGAAATGTCAACTCCGTGATCTTCCAGAATACTAGTAATCAAGATTGGATACGGTAGAAGGTCACGTTGCCTTGATCCTTCAATGACATGTACCATTTGCTGCCAAATGAGAAATGGAATGTTTGTGTTAATTCCATTTGCACTTTCCGGGTGACCGAGGACAAAGAGAAGTAACAATCGATCCCATCGAATCCTTTTGGTCCCCAGTGTGGGCAATAGGTTGTAGCATACAATCAAGGACAAAATATGATACTCTGGTTTTAGGTCCTTTGATTCAACATATGATCTGTTCGTGCGCGTCCCTGTCTTGCAAATAGAGTCCACAACCATATCCCAATGGGTATCATGTTGGAAATTACCCTCAGTGTAATAAAGACCAGAAGTGTCAACAGCTAATCCAAGGTTTGCACCAATTACTGCTGGAGTAATGTCAAACTTGACGTCTCTAACTGTTGTTTCAAAGACGAAAGCTCCGGATTCATGGTCTTTTTGAAGTATGTTACCTCGCATGTAAAACTCCCTGATGATCTCCACACAAAAGCCCATCTTAGGTTGAACTCTGCCAAGTGGCCGAATATGGCTTCGTTCCAAAAGCCTTGCAAAGTCTGGCACCTCACGACATAGCTCGTTAAAGTTCACGTGTCGCTCTCCAATGCATGTGCGGTTCGCAAATCTGGCACGGCGTTTTGCACTCACATGCGGTTCACTTTCATCAACATTTGATCTCCGTTGAGAGCGCTCACGTATTACCGGTCCACCGGTACTTCTACACGGAGGAGAATCCGCACCCTTCTTTTTCCTTGAAGCCAAAGGTGCTTTCCCCTTTCCTTGAACTGATTCCTCTTCATATTCTGAGGAATGTTCAGAATCTGAGCTAGTTGAATCCTCGTTGCGTGATCGCTTGGTAGCCTTTTTCTTTCCTGAACCGCGACCACGTCCACTTCCAGTGGCCATCAAAACCACTAATGCAAGAAGCCATGAAAATGCCATTTCCTACAAAGAACACAATGCACTATGATTTGATCGCATAGGAAGGCTTAAACATGTCCAAGAAACATTCTAAACAAGTCACAATTGATGTTTCATCATTTAAAAATCATTTACATTAAAAGCCCTAATTCTCAATTTCTTTTATGCTAAGAACATATGAAAAAGTTAGATTCAATCAAATAAGCATGGAAACATGAATCTAATTAGATAGAAAGCAACCATATATGTTCTAAACATGAATTAAGAGTGATTTATGTTGGGTCGTATATAATACGGATCTAAATAGGGGAAGAAACACCTAGAGGGGGGTGAATAGGTGTAAACGTATAAACACTCAAAAATCGTTGCGATAAAAAACCCAATGCGGAAATGAAAATAACTCGCAAGATTTTTACGTGGAAAACTCCATCACCGGAGTAAAAAACCACGGGACCGATAACACGGCAGAAATCCACTAGAATTAAAACACGTACAAGGTGATTTACCGTACACACTTACGACTCAACCTTTTCCATACGCTCCTAGAGGATCTTCTCCGCTCGCTCCAGACGCTTCTCGAATCCACGATCTGCGCCCAACGCCGAATCCACGGCGTCCAACGTCGAATCCATGACGTCCGACCGAATCCACGGTCTTCACCCAATAGCACCCTTCGAATCCACGAACGTGCCTCGCTCCGAATCCACGAGAGCGAATGAACCTTGAATCCACAAGGACACGCGAATCCACGCGCCGATTTTGGGGTAATCGTTGTTTTTTGGGTGGTGATGATCCGCCGAATACTTAGATCAAAGATAGATCGGAAATACCATCTAAGTATTCATTAGTTTGATTCAACTCAAGATGTGAGTATGAAAACCTAGAATCAAACTAATCAATATAGATGAAGAAACATAGAGTATTCTCTAATGATTTCCTTTCTTCTCTATATGTGGATCTATAGCCGTATAAGATGATATATGAAAATGACGGCTATGTGGATTGACCCTAGAAAGAAAGACATAGGGTCTATTTATAGGTTAGAAACCCTAGGAAGGAGATAAGAATCAAAAACCTGCCATTTCTGGAATTTTACGGACGACGATCCGGATCGTGATAACTGAGATCCGGATCGTCATAACGAAACAGCCAATTCCAGAAAAACGAAGGTTCGGGATCCGGATCATGTAACTACGATCCGGATCGTTCATACAGTTCACCAAACATCAACGTTCGGGATCCGGATTGCGAAGCAAGATCCGGATCGTTCAAGGTAGATGGTAAACTCAACGTTCGGGATCCGGATCAAGAGACTACGATCCGGATTGCGACGATGTATGAACGAACCACCTTCGGGATCCGGATCGAACAGCCTGATCCGGATCCTGAACATGTCCCAAGTCCAGTTTTTGATTTTTATGCAATGAAAGATTCTTCCAAGTGTTTCTACACTACAAGAAGTATTCGGATCACACAAATTCTTTAGTTAAACATACCTGATCCTTTTGAATTCTTCTTTCTTGAGATTGAGTTAAATGATCCAACTTTCTTCACCTTCAATCTTCAGGACTTGAAACTTTCACGAAACTACGCCAACTCAAATTCCGTAACAATCTCCCCCTTTGGCGGTTTCGTGACAAAACACAGATCCACTAAAGAAAATTCAAAAAGATATTTTTGTTGCTATCACCATACAACAAAAATTTACAATGGAGATCCAAAATACAATACATGAGTTAAACTCCTAAAACAGACTCTAGACTTAGACATCTGTACTCTCTGCAAAAAGAAATCATTCTTGACAAAAGAAATCGTTAGATACCTCAAGAATTTTGTATTATTCAAAAACCACAAACAGAGATGAAGTTTAAACTCATTTATACTTACCATGACATTTATATTCAGATATGTAAACTGATCATAGTTAAAAAAGCACCAACATATCTTCTTTGCACGTAAAAACCAAATGTCATGAACATGTTTGTGACAAACTAATATATATATAGATATGTAATTGATCAGAGTTAAGAACCAACATATCTTCTATGCAATCAAAAACCAAGTGTCACAAACTTGTTAGTGAACATCAACTTGTTAGTTATATTACATGCCCAAATAGTTAGCAAATAGTTAGTCGAGGCATGCATTCATACAGCTGAAAAACCTCAAGTTGAGAATGGAAGTTGGAGTAATACTTACCTTGATATTCATCCAGTTTTCATATCAAACATTGTTCACTTACCTTGATGTTTCATGCAGTCAACATTGTTCAAAGTTCTCTCTAACTCTCTCCCCCTTTTTGTCACAAAACAAAGCCAAAATGTAGTTAAGACTACGAAATGTGAGGAGAGTAAAAAGTTCCAATAAAATGTAAAACCTGAGAACTAAGCTAACGTAAGTATAAAACTAAATCCTAAAATCGTAATCCTGCACAAAAGGAAAGGAAAAGAAAATGAGTCAAAAGTAATCAGTTGTCAGAATCTGAGTCTTCAGAGCTTGTGCAACCCATCTTAGAGAGTATCTTTCGCATCCGCTTGTCCATTGAATTGATCTTCTTCGTTATGGTAATGTGAGCTGCCGTTGTAATTTCAAGCTCTTTGGTAATTCGTTGTTGCTCCGTCAAAATTTGTTCTTGCTTAACAGATAGTCGCTGTTGTTCCTTGATAATCGATGTTATTGATGCTTCATCATCTGTGCCAGTTGCTTGTCGAGATGGTGATGCGGCAGTGCTTGTACTGTGCTTTGTTCCAGATGCAGGAACTGGAGTGACATGCGGCAACTTATGGAGGGATTTGACAATAGTAGACTCATTTATCATGCTCAGACATTGATGATAAGTTGTTGAAGTAATGTCAACCTGAAATTTCTGTAAAATCCTCATTATAATCAAGGGAAATGGAATTCTCTCAGTGGGGTGAGGATGCTCAACATATCGCGCCATTCTATTCCAGATAATGTATGGAATGTTGATATTCAATGCCGTTGCCTCTGATCGATGTCCTATGAGATACAAAAACAGCAACCGGTCCCATCTCACAACCTTTGTCTGCATATTTGGAAGTATATTGTAGCATGTGATGAAGTTTAAGAAGCGATATTCAAGACGAAGTTCTTTAGAACGAACAGATTTTTCGGTTGATTGTGTTCCCTCGAGACAAATTCCCTCTATAACTTTTTGCCATAATGTGTTTGTCAAATTTACCCCCTTCAAGAAGTGAACTCCTTTCTTGCTGGCTTCCATTCCCAAAACCTCGCCAATCAATTGTGGAGTAATCTTAAACCTTGTGCCTTGGATGTTCGTGTAGAACTCCATAGGACCGTTCTCAACCTCTCGAAGATGTCGTGCATTAGTGTAGAAGGTCCTCACATGATGCAAACAGTAGCCAAGAGTTTCTGGGAAACGACATACTTGAATAAGGTTTGCTTGTTCAATCAGAAGGCCAAAGGCAGGGGAGTGACCTTGCAGAGCCTCAAAGTTAACATGCCTTTCACCAATGCATTCGCGATGTGCAAAGGCTCGAAGACGATCAGTGTTAACGAATACTTCTTCCAAGCGATGTGGTGAGTCAGGAGCTATCGGCGTGTCAACATTAATGTCCTGTCGTAGCCCACAGCATCTAGTTATTCTCTTTCTTTTCATGGAGATGATTGGTGCTGCCTTTGATGCTTTTCCTGGTCCTTTATTTGCCTTTTCTTTTGATTAACAGACGCCTTTCTCCTTGAATCATCAGACGGTTCTTGTTCATACATTGAGTCATCATCATCCGTCAATGCTGCCCAGTCAACCTCATGACAATCTACCTCTGTGTCACTGACCTCGACAAAATCACCTTTTTGTTGGAGGTTCTTGGCTCTCTTTAGTTTATTTGTAGGGCGAGTGTGTACCATTGAGACCAGGAGAAGGATTAACCAAGAGAAACACATTGAATTAAGTGCCATTGAACAAAATGCTTGAGTAAAGAAGGTGTCCTGTGAAAACCAACTCAAGAACACAAAAATTCTTAGTTTTCAAAAATTGGAAAAATTGTACCCAAACAATCATAATCATGTAGAGAGACTAAGAATCAAATTAGTTTTGCAAAAGGACTTTTAAAATAGATCAATTGCATGAATTTCGAAAATCCTTATTATATGCCCTAAAACCGAAATTTTAGAAATCGAAGCCTAAAAATCCGTTAATCAGGAGAAAACCTAGCATATAATCAAAACTAAACAACCCAGAGTTCTTATTTCAAAAGAAATTTGATCAAAAACCATCCACAAACAAAATCGATCTAAGAATTTCGTACGTTTGAGGAGGGAAAAGAGAAAAACGGTGAAAAACCGAGATTTTGATCAATAAAACTTACTTGGAACTGAAGAACTTGAGTTAGAAAGCTTCCAAGGAGGATGAAATCTAGAGAGAAGCGCTCTGGAAACTTTTGAACAAAAGATTGGAGTAAAAGAAATCAAAACCCTTTTGTTCTTTATAAAAACCTAGCCGCGATCCGGATCCTCCCGAGCTTGCGATCCGGATCGGCTACCCGCAGTGAAAAAACTGCGTTCGGGATCCGGATCGGCAGGTCCAATCCGGATCGTCAGCCCGCAGGAGAAAACCTGCGTTCGGGATCCGGATCACCTTGCCCGATCCGGATCGGCCCCAACTTTTTCTTTAGAAAAATTTCAGAGAAATTCAAGAAAAACCAGAAAAAGATTGTAAGCACAAAGGTGTATCAACTTTAAACAAAAAGCATCGTTTCACACAACAAGAATTAGATTATGCCAAATCTATCAGTAATATCCAAAAATGAAACGAAAATTTACAAGAATTAAATCCCTTAAAGTTGAACACCTTCAATTACATCTAACTTGATCTTATGAGTAATGCCTTTATCAAATAATCAATTCGGTAAAGAAAATGAAATACAAAGATCAATAGATGTTTGAAATCCCAAATATGGTAGATAATATTTCTAGACAATCTGTTGAAGAGAGTGGCTCTTTGAGCATCTTTCTTTAAAATCCCACCTTATACCAACCTTGAAATTTGACAGAGTCAAGTATTTCAACATGCATTTTACTTAATCAAAATTTGAACAACCATGCTTGGTATACATGTGGTAGCTGCACACAATACTCGGACGACCGAGGTGGGTAGCTCTTTCCTCCATGTGGTGGTAGTTTTCACACTCCTCATTGGGATGTAACTCTTTTCACATCTTTTGAGCATTTTACATTATCTTTGACTCCCCCTCAATTGGCTATCAATTATTTAAGATATAAAGTATTCAACCAAAAATTGATCTCGATTTCATACTCGACTAAACAGTCAAATAAGATAATGACTATACCAAGAGATCATTGAGAGAGAAATTGACTTTGATCACTTTAGAAGATGATTTAATTAACATAAACGATCATTGCAACAATGAAATATTATGATGGCAAAAGCATAATGAATTTCTAAATGTGTGAACAGATGCAATTAAAGTCAATTAAGATCTATGCTCAATTACTATCCTATGTATAAACATAGATATTGAATAGAACAAAACAAATACAAAACCTATTTTAAGCAAAGGTTTCAAAAAGAAGTTTATTTCAAAGAAAGCATACCAATTGCTTTTCGCAAATGAATAAACGTTTTTGATCCAAAGGTTTTGTTAAAAAGTCAGCTAATTGATCTTCAGTTGAAACATATGAAAGTTGAAGAGTATTTGATTCAACTAGCTCTCTAAGAAAATGATATCTAAGTTCAATATGTTTTGTTCTAGAGTGCAACACAGGGTTTTTAGAAATGTTAATTGCACTTGTGTTGTCACAAAGAATTGTTACCGAAGATGCTGAAATGCGGAAGTCACTCAATACGCTTTTCATCCAAATGAGTTGAGTTGAGCAACTTCCAGCTGAAATGTATTCCGCTTCGGCAGTCGAGAGTGCTATGCAATTCTGCTTTTTACTGTGCCATGCAACAAGGCAATGGCCAAAATAGAAGCATGCACCACTCGTGCTTTTCCGATCATCCACTGATCCTGCCCAATCGGCATCTGAGTATCCAACAATGTCCAGACTTGTTCCCATAGGATACCAAATTCCGAAATTAATTGATCCTTTGATGTACCGGATGATCCGTTTCACCGCTTTCAGGTGAACCTCCTTTGGTGCTGATTGATATCTCGCGCAAATCCCAACACTAAAGGATATATCCGGGCGACTAGCCGTGAGGTAAAGTAGACTTCCAATCATACTTCTATACAGTTTCTCGTCTACATTCTCACTATGTGGTTCACTTCCAAGTCCCTTGTGGCTAGTTCCCATTGGAGTTGGAAAATCTTTACAATTTTCTAGATCAAACTTTTTGACCAACTCCAGTGCATACTTGGATTGACTCAAGTGAATACCTTCATCATTTTGTTTAATTTGCAATCCAAGAAAATAAGACAGTTCGTCCATCATGGACATCTCAAATTCGCTTTCCATGGTCTCCGCGAATTTAGAAGCATCATTATCTTTTGTTGCACCAAATACAATGTCATCGACATAGATTTGTGCTACAATGAAATTATTTTGATAATGCTTCACAAAGAGAGTCCTGTCAGCTCCCCCTCGAGTATAGCCCTTCTCCAAAAGGTGCTTTGTTAACCTTTCGTACCATGCTCGCGGTGCTTGTTTCAGACGTAAAGAGCCTTTTTCAAACGAAAAACATGGTTAGGTTGTTTATGATCTACAAAACCTTTCGGTTGAGCTACAATAAACTTCCTCATTTAAAAACCCATTTAGAAATGCGCTCTTGACGTCCATTTGAAATAATTTGATTTTAAAATGACAAGCAATAGCAAACAATATACGAATGGACTCGAGTTAGCTACAGGGTGCGAAAGTTTCGTCAAAGTCTATACCTTCTACTTGAGAGTAGCCTTGAGCAACTAGTCGTGCCTTGTTCCTGATGATAGTACCATCTTCATCTTCTTGTTCTTGAAGATCCATTTGGTACCTATCACATTATGTTGCTTTGGAGGCTTCGTTAATTCCCAGACTTTGTTTCGCTCAAATTGATGGAGCTCTTCCTGCATTGCTTTAATCCAGTAGTCATCCTGAAGAGCTCTCATCTATTGTCTTTGGTTCGATTAAAGATACGTAGCAAGCAAATCCGCCAAACCAACTGCCTTCGAGTTCTAACTCCTTCTGTGGATCTCCAATGATGTTCGATTTCCGGATGATCCTTGGAGATTCGTAGCGTTTGTTGAAACGGAGTACTCGGAGGTACACGAGATGATCCTTTGCATATCAGATAAACTAGAAGAACCCATTAGATGCATATTAATATTGGACAGTATTATTATGAGAGATGCACTAGCAGGAGATCATCATCTCGAGAGATATCGAGGGTAGATTTTTTCAGATCAAAATGAGAAGCTTCATCTACTTTAACATTTTATAGATTCTACGATCGTCTAGATTCAATGTTAAATACTCGATATGCTTGCTATTCGTAGAATAACCCAACAAAGATCCCTTCATCACTTCGAGAGTCGAACTTTCCAAGATTTTCACGGTCACGTAAGATGTAACATCGACTCCCGAAGATACGAAAGTACTTGATATCCTGTTTTACTAAAACCACAGTTCATATGGTGAT
>JAQNDB010005131.1:0-20786 GCA_029204045.2 Tillandsia leiboldiana | reverse complement strand
ACAAAAGCAGTAAATACTGAAATAAAGGCAAACCGATAAACCAGAGCAGCCAAAACTTTCCCTCATGAATTCCCCTCACCCCCTGTAAATCGAAACCAAGCACCTGCCAAAGGTCTAAAGACCTCGGTAACAGTGAACAACTTGCTCTCACCTTTGTGCTTTAACCCATCCACGGTACTTGTGCAGCACGTAAGTAACCGCAAGGCGTCCCCACCACCACACATTGTGGAGTACACGGGTCACGTACCATCTTTCCGAAATATACACCATGTGCGGTGGCCAGACCGCCGGTATGCGTGTAAGCAAACCTTGAGCAGAATGACCGTAGCCATTGTGTAACGTAGAGCATTGCGACGCTCAATCGCAACAGATAGTAACAAAGAGGGATACTAATGCGAAAAAGGGTTAGACAATAACAATTTGCACCTCTACTCTACTCTCACATATTACGAGATGAAACCATACTTCAAAACACAACAAAGGTACCCACCTCAAGTCTTGTCGACGGAACGCCTGAAACCGTCCAGCGCCCTTGCACGATTCTCGGGCCCCTAAAAGTCCCAACAAAAATGTTAGAAAAGACTAATTTAGAACCTAGCCCACCCGTATTGAATCGAACTAAGAAACGCACGGGTGGACAACGCGACCGGGCGGCGGGGCTAGACAACCCCCGCGCGGCGGACGTTGCAAAACTGTCCCCCGTGTGGCCGAACTCCCTCGCGCGTCGCCGCTCGCGGACGGCGCCCCGTGCGACGGCAGGCCACGCGGCATGTTTAATATTAGTCTGCATGCGGCATGTTTTCAAAGTGGGAAAATGATTGCGAAAATGTTTTCAAAACTGAGTGTCGTGTGAGCACTGCTTTACAAACCCGTTGATTTATCCTTTCAAAGTTTTATTTGCCGCCGAAAAAGAAATTGTGAAAACGTTTTTAAAACCTAGTGTCGTTGTTGACACCGATTTGGCAAACTTGTTGCTTTATCCTTGTTCAAACTTGTGTTTGATGTTAGTAGTTGTGTGATAAATCGTAATTCCCCTCTTTGGCTCTCAACGTGACTGTGTGGTTTAAAGTATGTATTGTGATTGTGACGTCGTGCATATACAAAGGAGACTCCGTCCGTTCGCGGGGTGAATTTGTATATGTGGCTGGTCTGGCGCGCACCGGTAGGCGAGGTTGTTTTCAAAAAAAATATATATGCTTTTCCGCTTATTTAGAACCTCCGGGGCGTGACACTCTGGTTGGGCCAGTTTTGACAGTCACGGACACCCTACGTAAGTCCAGTCCTCCGTGGATGTAATGGCAGTAGGTGGGCGCAGGTTTGACTGGACCCTATGTAGCAGTCACTGTGATTGGGTTGATTGAGTACTTGGGTTAGAGTCGATGCATCATTTTCATCTGTATCACCCTTTGAGCATTGTAGATAGAGGCATGATAGCTGTAGACTCTTTCTAGCTTATCTTTTCATTATTACAGTTTTCCTGTTATCTTATGCCTCTAGTAGACTTAGTGGGCAGACCATCAGGCTTGGTAGCGGTACCCACTGAGAACTACTGTGGGATGTAGTTCTCACACCCGCTGTGGTGTCTTTCCCCAGGGACCCTTTCTCCAGTTCCTGCTGCTCCAGTTGCTGATCCTTTTGTTGCTGATCGAGGTGAGGGAGTCGCGAGCTAGTTCCCTACCTGTCCTTGGAGTATAGCGGTACCCCTTTTTGGAGCTTAGTAGTACAGTCTGCTGGATTTTAGTAGTTAGTTACTTTTGAGAGTTTTATTTGAGAGACTTTTGTAGTGAGGTTCAAACTTGTATTATTTGACAGTTGTATTATTTCTTATTTCAGTAGTTTACTTTTCAGCTCTGATATCTGTATAGCTATAGTATCCTTCTTTTTGCAGGTTAGACGCTTCGTCTATACAGGGCTTCCCGTATAGGCGGCGGATCTGTTGGCGGGCCGAGTCGCAGTTTCGACCCCGGGCGTGACAGTTAGAGATGAAATGCCAAGTGACTAAAGAGTTAAAAATGGGCATAAAGTGGCCCAAAAATGAAGGAAAAGTAAAGTGGCCAAGTTGGTCGGGTTAGATGTGAACCCTTTATATAGCGGCATAGTGGCCGTGTCATGGCAAGTAGTATCTTATATAAGCATGTTAATTTGCATTTATAGTTTTTCTTATCATAATATTGCTTGCTATATTGGTTTCATTGGACCAAACGGTGTAGAACATTCTTTCTCAGTGGTTGAACCCACTGGAAAATTTTAGTTTTTCTCACACCCTTGGGTGACCATTCTTACAGGGTCAAGTAGCGTTTACGAGGTACGGGACAGGGGCAAGAGCCCAGCAGCTTAGCTGTGGTGACCCGATCCCCGTGTAGCTTTTCCCATGAACCGTGGTGTAGAACACCTAGTGTTGGTGTGTCTGGCCCATAGTGCATCAAAGGGATGCCACAGATGGACCCTGTGTGATATCCACAGCTGGATTGGCCTTCGGCTGCATTTGTCGAATTTTTAAAATGGTTTTGGGCCAAACAGAGGTTGGATTTGGATTCAGCGCGGAAAAACGCTTGAAAACGGCTATTTGCTTGTTTGTTTCTGAGTCCGGATGCCCAAAAACGGACTCACGGAAGTTTTCGCTGAATTTCGGTGCATGGGAGGGGCCGTGGACCGCCGGCTGCCACGTGGCGGCTTGTTATTGGCCGGTCTGCAGCACTCGGTCCACAGAGGGGCGCGGCTGGGTGCACGGACCCTGCGCATGGACACGTGGCGCCGCCTGATTGGCGGGCTCGTGATGCGCGGTCTACTGGGTGGCGCGGCGGTGCATGGACCAAGGCGGGTGGACACGTGGCAGTCCCCGGTTGGTCGGTGGCACGCGGCGCGGTCCACGGAACACGAAGCAGGTGCGTGGAGCGGGTGCAGGGGACACGTGTCGGCGTGCTACTCGCGGGCTCACGGGCGCGGCGCACGGGGTCGCGGGAGGGCGCCTCGGGCGCATGCGTGGCAGGCGGTCAGGCTGCGCCTGCCCGCACGTGTGACCGCGACACTGTGCAGGCCAGGTGGCGCCCCGCCATTGGCGGGCGCCACCTACCCGTTTGACCGGGGAGGTGCCATGCGGCGGCACCACACGCGCCCCGCACAGCTGTTTGCTGTGCGGGACACGTGTCGGTCACCGGGAGGGCCACATGGCCACTCCCGGTGCGCCCCGCACAGCTGTTTGCTGTGCGGGTGATGTGGCGGCACGAGAAATTTTCGGGCGCTTACAGTGTTTTCCTCTGCGGCCAAATTCGGGCGCCCGAATCTTCGGGAGCGCCCGAATATTGGGACATGGTTGGTATTTCTTCAATTGTTTTTCTGCGGCCTATATATAGCCCGAGCCGCCTTCCTTTGCAAGTTTTTGGCATTTCCGAGCTTCAAACCGACGGGAAGTCTTCAGCAAAGTTGATCCCCACGCAGTGCTGCATCAATTTGTCGATTTCGAGGAATTTTGGGACTGAGGATTATTTGGAGGTTGCCGTTCCTGGTGTTTTCAGCTGTTGGATCTTGGACAGTTAGCGCCTTCAGGTGGGTGGCTTTGCTTTCAGGATCTATGGACTGTGCGCTAATTCTATTGATATAGAATCATGCATGATAGGGATTGGACTTGGTAGCATGCTAGAATTTGAATGTTATTATTCCTTGTATTTATCTGATGATCGTATGATCTCTTCTGCTTCCTACCACCTGTTAATTATGTTATCTTGGAACCTGACCTAGCACCCCCGTCATATGTTGCATGTGTAACCAGACCAGTAGAAAACCCTCACTTGGGCTAGGGTTATTTATGTTTAGACATCCACACATTATGTTCATTCCTGGACTTAGTGTTATCCTCGCCCGGTAGTGGGCCGAGCGGTCGGGACTTCTTTTTAGTGTGGGATGCATTTGCACTCGTGCTTGGGAGCAGAGTGGAGTCTGGTAGATATAGTGTATCGCTTGTCTGTACCGGGAATCGTTTGGGGTAAACGGTGGTCCCGGGAGGTCTTGTTTTCCCTGTTGGGGTTGTCGCCATTGTGTTAGTGGCAGTAGTTTACTAGTGTTAGCCGACCTAGAACCCAGAAACCCTTTTCGACATACACCTATTTTGCCCTACCAAATGTTTTCTTCCAGCATCGAAGGGCCGCTGGAGTCTGTTCTTGTTTGATTTGGACAAGAGGCATCACCCTTCGGGGTTTGGGTAAAATACTTGTTTTGCAACTGTTTTTTCCTAAAAAGAACTAAAAAATCATTAAAAATTGGCTTCTCTTCAAAGCAAGAATAGTTTTTCAAAAAGGGAACTACTTTTAATCCTCACCCTGTGTGGCTGAGTGAAAATTGTTTTCAATAGCAAATGTCCACCTTTTTCCCTGTAATCTCCCCACTCGAAAGGATTCGAGTGGTCTGGGTTCTAGGGGTCGTTCCTTTGTCGGGACGAAAGCCACGGGGGCCGAGCCTAGAACCTGTTCCTTGTTTGATAGGGTTGTAGGTGTAGGTCTCGCCGGAAACTTTCGGGCCCTGGTTGGTGTCTTCTGCGTGTTGTACCGAGGTGTTGTGTTCACCGAACTATAGGCGGTCGGGAACTTCGATAGGCGGAGCCTAGAGTCTGTTCTTGTTTGATAGGGTTCTAAGCACCGGCCTAGCGGGTTTCCGAACCCTTATGGTGTCGGTCTTTCCTGTGAGTTTAGTGTTCTGTTGTGGGAGCCGTCTGGTGGAACGGTGGTCCTGGCTGTGGACTATCTCCATCCAGTGTGTTTGTGCTGTGAGCCTGTTGGTGAGGCTAGTGCTCCTGTTTTCGTGTGAGCTGATCACTGAGTCGTCGAGAGTGCTCCGACCGTTGTGCGAGATGTTTGAGGATTATGAGTCTTTTCCGTGTCAGAGCGTGAGCGTGGGATTTTAGGACTATAGCCTGCAGTGCCACCGGAGCTCGACAGATTACGCGGATACACTTTGTACCTCGTTGGGGGTCGCCTCCCCTCGAGTGCCACGCCTGGGGTGGGTCTGCACTTTGGTATCGCGACTTGTCGACGCCGTCCCTCTCCACTGGCCCAGTTTTGGCAGTCACTGACACAGTCCCTCTGGCTGGCCCAGTTTTTGCAGCTACGGACGCCCTACGTCATCCAGTCCTCCGGGATGTACGGCAGTAGGGTAGTCGCAGGTTTGACTGGACCCGAGGAGGGCAGTCAGGTAGATTGGGTGATCTGGATGTTGAGAGTTAGTATATGCATCATGTTTCCATATGTTCCACTTTTTGAGCATCTAGATAGAGGCATAGTAGCTGTAGAGTTACTTTTCCAGCCCTTTCATTTCAGTATTATATTGTTACTTTATGCCTCTAGTAGACTTAGTGGGCAGACCGTGCGGCTTGTTAGCGGCACCCCACTGAGAACTACTGAGACTAGTTCTCACACCCGTCGTGGTGTCTTTTCCCACAGGAACTTCTACTCCTGTTCCTGCTGCTCCAGTTGCTGATACCGGCTGATCGAGGTAAGGGAGTCGCGAGATAGATCCCTATCAGTCGTCGTCGTCGTCCAGAGAGTAGATGTACCCCTTTACTTTTTGAGAGTTGATGTTGAGAGACTTTTGTAGTGAGGTATAGAGTTGTACTTTTATTTTACTGCTTGAGAGATTTATGTTCTTTTGGGGGAGGAGTTTGAGTTGTATATATTTTATTTCTAGCAGTTTACTTTCAGCTCTGATATCTGTTTAGTATAGTTGATCTTTTGCAGGTTAGTCTCTTCGTCTATACGGGGCTTCCCGTATGGGCGGCGGATCTGGTTGGCGAGCCCGGGTCGCAGTTTCGACGCCGGGGCGTGACATTAGCGACCTAGCAGGTCTAGAGTCGTCAAGCACCATTTTGAGGTTATTTGAGTGAACTTTGTATGTAAGGAAAAGGAATTTAAACTTTTAATACTTGTTTTAAATATATTGGTAGAAAGATGTAATTTACTTTATATTGTGTTGGGTTTATATGTAATAAGGATCTAAATAGGGGAAAAAACACCTAGAGGGGGGTGAATAGGTGTAAACCGCATAACACTCAAAAAATCGTTGCGATAAAAACCCAATGCGGAAATAAAATAATACGCAAGAATTTGTACGTGGAAAACTCCATCACCGAGTAAAAAACCACGGGACCGATAACACGGCAGAAATCCACTAGAATTAACAACACGTACAAGGTGATTTACCGTACACACTTACGACTCAACCTTTTCCATACGCTCCTAGAGGATCTTCTCCGCTCTCTCCGTGACGCTTCTCGAATCCACGATCTGCGCCCAACGCCGAATCCACGGCGTCCAACGTCGAATCCACGACGTCCGACCGAATCCACGGTCTTCACCCATAGCACCCTTCGAATCCACGAACGTGCCTCGCTCCGAATCCACGAGAGCGGTTGAACCTTGAATCCACAAGGACACGCGAATCCACGCGCCGATTTTTGGGGTAAATCGTTGTTTTGGGTGGTGATGATCCGCCGAATACTTAGATCAAAGATAGATCGGAAATACCATCTAAGTATTCATTAGTTTGATTCAACTCAAGATGTGAGTATGAAAACCTAGAATCAAACTAATCAATATAGATGAAGAAACATAGAGTATTCTCTAATGATTTCCTTTCTTCTCTATATGTGGATCTAGAGGCGTATATATGAAAATGACGGCTATTGTTATTTCGGGCCTCTTTTTTGGATTAGCCCTAGAAGAAGAGTCATAGGGTCTATTTATAGGTTAGAAACCCTAGGAAGGAGATAAGAATCAAAAACCTAACATTTCTGGAAATTTTAACGGACGGCGATCCGGATCGGACTAGCTGTGATCCGGATCGTCGTAACGAGTCAGCCAGTTCCAGAAAAACGAAGGTTCGGGATCCGGATCGAAGTGCTTGATCCGGATCGTTCATACAGTTCACCAAACATCAACGTTCGGGATCCGGATTGCGAAGCCTGATCCGGATCGTTCAAGGAAGATGGTAAACTAAGTGTTCGGGATCCGGATCAAGAGGCTACGATCCGGATTGAACTGGTGTATGAACGAACCACCTTCGGGATCCGGATCGAACAACCTGATCCGGATCCTGAACATGTCCCAAGTCCAGTTTTTGATTTTTATGCAATGAAAGATTCTTCCAAGTGTTTCTACACTACAAGAAGTATTCGGATCACACAAAATCTTTAGTTAAACATACCTGATCCTTTTGAATTCTTCTTTCTTGAGATTGAGTTAAATGATCCAACTTTCTTCACCTTCAATCTTCAAGACTTGAGACTTTCACGAAACTACGCCAACTCAAATTCCGTAACAATCTCCCCCTTTGGCGGTTTCGTGACAAAACACAGATCCACTAAAGAAAATTCAAAAAGATATTTTTGTTGCTATCACCATACAACAAAAATTACAATGGAGATCCAAAAATTTAAAACATGAGATAAACTCCTAAAACAGACTCTAGACTTAGACATCTGTACTCTCTGCACAAAGAATCATTCTTGACAAAAAGAGATCGTTAGATACCTCAAGAATATTTAGCATACAAAACCTAGTACAGAGATAGAGTTTATCTAATCATCATGACATTTGAGAATTCAGATATGTAAGAGAATCATAGTCAAAAACCAACATATCTTCTATGCAACTAAAGACCAAATGTCACACAATGTTAGTCCAACATCAACTTGTTAGTTATATTACATGCCCAAATAGTTAGTCGAATAGTTTAGTCGAGACATGCAAACAATCACAAGATGAAAACCAAAGTTGAAGTTGAAGAGATACTTACCTTGATGTATACAAATCTTCATCATCAAGATTTTCACAATCATTGTTCATTGTTCAAATCATTGTTCTAAACTCTCTCCCCCCTTTTTGTCACAAAACAAAGCCAAAATGTAGTTAAGACTACGAAATGTTAGGAGAGTGAAAAGTTCCAATAAAACGTAAAACCTGAGAACTACGCTAAAGTAAGTATAAA
The DNA here is from genome assembly GCA_029204045.2 of Tillandsia leiboldiana. Lineage (NCBI taxonomy): Eukaryota > Viridiplantae > Streptophyta > Magnoliopsida > Poales > Bromeliaceae > Tillandsia > Tillandsia leiboldiana. Next base: position 12,812 of record JAQNDB010005131.1, on the reverse strand, counting down.
ACTAAATCCTAAAGTCAAAATCCTGCACAAAAAGAAAAGGAAGGTGCAGTTCAGTCGGAGGAGTCGAGCTGGTACAACTCAGCTTGCTCAAAATCCCTTTAAGCATTGTCGAAATAGTTGAACACTTCTTCTTGATCTTCTTGTGTTCAGAGGAAATTGCTGAAGTTCTTTCGATATCTTCTCTTGTGCAGCAGAGAGTCTTTGTTGTTCCTGGCGAAGCGATTCCAATACAGCAGCGTCTGTACCCTGTCTTTTCGAGTGTGATGGATGCTGTCTAGAAGCAGATGGTGCATCCAATCCCTTAACCCATGGAGATTCAGTTTGTAGAACCCCAGAGAGTGAGCGAGCTCTAGTAAGAAGCCCACTATGATAACTTTCACTTCTTAGGACATTTTTTCGTCTTGTATATATTGCTTAGTTGTTGATGCAGATTTCATAAGCCTTTTGCCTTTGACAGATTTCCTGTTTTCCTCATCAATTTTCTGTTGAACATCTTTGAAGAATTCATCCCATTCTTCCGTATCGTACTCTGAGCTGTCCTCCCTGCCTTCGGTTGTCTTATCTCCTGTTGAAAATCCGGTTTCTCTTTTACAGATGTACTCTTGTGCACCATTGTGACCAGTAACAGGATTAACCAAGAGAGTGCCATTGATCAAAGTGCTTGAGTTAGAAGGTGTCCTGTGAAAACCAACTCAAGAACACAAAAATTCTTAGTTTTCAAAAATTGAAAAATTGTATCCAAAGAATCATTATCATGTAGAGAAGCTAAGAATCAAATTAGTTTTGCAAAAGGACTTTAAAACTAGATCAATTGCATAATTTTCGAAAATCCTTATTATATGCCCTAAAACCGAAATTTTAGAAATCGAAGCCTAAAAAATCCGTTAATCAAGGAGAGTACCTAGCATATAATCAAAACTAATCTATCCAGAGTTCTTATTCAAAAGAAATTTGATCAAAAACCATCCACAAACAAAGTTGATCCAAGAAATTCATCACGTTTGAGGAGAAAAAGAGAAAAACGGTGAAAAACCGAGATTTTGATCAATAAAACTTACTTGGAGTTGAAGAACTTGAGTTTGAAAGCTTCCAGGAAGGATGAAATCTAGAGAGAGAGGTTCTGGAAACTTTGGAACAAAAGATTGGAGTAAAGAAATCAAAACCCTTTTGTTCTTTATAAAACCCTAGCCGCGATCCGGATCATCCCGTGCTTGCGATCCGGATCGGCTACCCGCAGTGAGAAACTGCGTTCGGGATCCGGATCGTCAGACACAATCCGGATCGTCAGCCCGCAGAAGAATTCCTGCGTTCGGGATCCGGATCATCTTGCCCGATCCGGATCGGCTCCAACTTTTTCTTTAGAAAATTTTAGAGAAATTCAAGAAAAACCAGAAAAAGATTGTAAGCACAAATGTGTATCAACTTTAAACAAAATCATCGTTTCATACAACAAGAATTAGATTATGCCAAATCTATCAATAATATCCAAAAATGAAACGAGAATTTACAAGAATTAAATCCCTTAAAGTTGAACACCTTCAATCACATCTAACTTGATCCTATGAGTAATGCCTTTATCAAATCATCAATTCAGTAAAGAAAATGAAATACAAAGATCAATAGATGTTTGAAATCCCAAATATAGTAGATAATGTATCTAGACAATCTGTTGAAGAGAGTGGCTCTTTGAGCATCTTTCATTAAAAACCCACCTTATACCAACCTTGAAATTTGACGGAGTCAAGTATTTCAACATGCATTTTACTTAATCAAAAATTTGAACAACCATGCTTGGTATACATGTGGTAGCTGCACACAATACTCGGACGACCGAGGTGGTAGCTCTTTCCTCCATGTGGTGGTAGTTTTCACACTCCTCATTGGGATGTAACTCTTTCCACATCTTTTGAGCATTTTACCTTTTCTAAGACTCCCCCTCAATTGGCTATCAATTATTTAAGATATAAAGTATTCAACCAAATATTGATCTCGATTTCATACTCGACTAAGCAGTCAAATAAGATAATGACTATACCAAGAGATCATAGAGAGAGAGAAATTGACTTTGATCACTTTAGAAGATGATTTAATTACATAAATGATCATTGCAACAGTGAAATATTATGATGGCAAAAGCATAATAAATTTCTAAATGTGCGAAAAGATGCAATTAAAGTCAATTATGATCTATGCTCAATTAATGTCCTATGTACAAACATAGATAATGAACAAAACAAAAACAAATACAAAACCTATCCTAAGCAAAGATTTCAAAAAGAAGATTATTTCAAGGAAAGCATCCCAATTGCTTTTCGTAAATGAATAAAACGTTTTTGATCCAAAGGTTTTGTTAGAATGTCAGCTAATTGATCCTCAGTTGAAATATATGAAAGTTGAAGAGTATTTGATTCAACTAGCTCTCTAAGAAAATGATATCTAAGTTCAATATGTTTTGTTCTAGAGTGCAACACAGGGTTTTTAGAAATGTTAATAGCACTAGTGTTGTCACAAAGTATTGTTACCGAAGATGCTGAAATGCGGAAGTCGCTCAATACGCTTTTCATCCAAATGAGTTGAGTTGAGCAACTTCCAGCTGAAATGTATTCCGCTTCGGCAGTCGAGAGTGCTATGCAGTTCTGCTTTTTACTGTGCCATGCAACAAGGCAATGGCCAAGATAGAAGCATGCACCACTCGTGCTTTTCCGATCATCCACTGATCCTGCCCAATCGGCATCTGAGTATCCAACAATATCCAAACTTGTTCCCATAGGATACCAATTCCGAAATTAATTGATCCTTTGATATACCGGATGATCCTTTTCACCGCTTTCAGGTGAACCTCCTTTGGTGCTGATTGATATCTCGCGCAAATCCCAACACCAAAAGATATATCCGGGCGACTAGCCGTGAGGTAAAATAGACTTCCAATCATACTTCGATACAGTTTCTCGTCTACATTCTCACTATGTGATTCACTTCCAAGTCCCTTGTGGCTAGTTCCCATTGGAGTCGGAAAATCTTTACAATTTTCTAGATCAAACTTTTTGACCAACTCCATTGCATACTTGGATTGACTCAAGTGAATACCTTCATCATTTTGTTTACTTTGCAATCCAAGGAAATAAGTCAATTCGCCCATCATGGACATCTCAAATTCGCTTTCCATGGTCTCCGCGAATTTAGAAGCATCGTTATCTCTTGTTGCGCCAAATACAATGTCATCGACATAGATTTGTGCTACAATGAAATTGCTTTGATAATGCTTCACAAAGAGAGTCCTATCAGCTCCCCCTCGAGTATAGCCCTTCTCCAAAAGGTGCTTTGTTAACCTTTCGTACCATGCTCGCGGTGCTTGTTTCAGACCGTAAAGAGCCTTTTTCAAACGAAAAACATGGTTAGGTGTTTATGATCTACAAAACCTTTCGTTGAGCCACATAAACTTCCTCATTTAAAAAACCCATTTAGAAATGCGCTCTTAACGTCCATTTGAAATAATTTGATTTTAAAATGACAAGCAATAGCGAATAGTATACGAATGGACTCGAGTCTAGCTACAGGGGCGAAGGTTTCATCAAAGTCTATACCTTCTACTTGAGAGTAGCCTTGAGCAACTAATCGTGCCTTGTTCCTGATGATAGTACCATCCTCATTTTTCTTGTTCTTGAAGATCCATTTGGTACCTATCACATTGTGTTGCTTTGGAGGCTTTGTTAATTCCCAGACTTTGTTTCGCTCAAATTGATGGAGCTCTTCCTGCATTGCTTTAATCCAGTAGTCATCCTGAAGAGCTTCATCTATGTTCTTTGGTTCGATTAAAGATACGTAGCAAGCGAATCCACAAACCAACTGCCTCCGAGTTCTGACTCCTTCTTGTGGATCTCCAATAATATTCGATTCCGGATGATCCTTGGAGATTCGTAAACGTTTGTTGAAACGGAGTACTCGGAGATATATGAGATGATTCCTGCACATCAGATAAACTAGAAGAACCATTAGATGCATCATTAATATGGAAGTATTATTATGAGAAGATGCACTAGCAGGAGAATCATCATCTAGAGAGATATCGAGGGTAGATTTTCCAGTTTCAAAGTGAAAAGCTTCATCTACTTTAACATTTATAGATTCTACGATCGTCTTAGATTCAATGTTAAATACTCGATATGCTCTGCTATTCGTAGAATAACCCAAAAAGATCCCTTCATCACTTCGAGAGTCGAACTTTCCAAAATTTTCACGGTCACGTAAAATGTAACATCGACTCCCGAAGACACGAAAATATTTGATATTGGGTTTTCTACTAAACCACAGCTCATATGGTGTATTTAAAGTTCCTGGGCGCAAGTAAACTCTATTAATGATGTTACGGAATTTGAGTTGGCGTAGTTTCGTGAAAGTTTCAAGTCCTGAAGATTGAAGGTGAAGAAAGTTGAATCATTTAACTCAATCTCAAGAAAGAAGAATTCAAAAGGATCAGGTATGTTTAACTAAAGAATTTGTGTGATCCGAATACTTCTTGTAGTGTAGAAACACTTGGAAGAATCTTTCATTGCATAAAAAATCAAAAACTGGACTTGGGACATGTTCAGGATCCGGATCAGGCTGTTCGATCCGGATCCCGAAGGTGGTTCGTTCATACATCGTCGCAATCCGGATCGTAGTCTTTTGATCCGGATCCCGAACGTTGAGTTTACCATCTACCTTGAACGATCCGGATCTTGCTTCGCAATCCGGAACCCGAACGTTGATGTTTGGTGAACTGTATGAACGATCCGGATCGTAGTTACATGATCCGGATCCCGAACCTTCGTTTTTCTGGAATTGGCTGTTTCGTTATGACGATCCGGATCTCAGTTATCTCGATCCGGATCGCCGTCCGTAAAATTCCAGAAATGGTAGGTTTTTGATTCTTATCTCCTTCCTAGGGTTTCTAACCTATAAATAGACCCTATGTCTTTCTTTCTAGGGTCAATCCACATAGCCGTCATTTTCATATATCATCATATACGGCTATAGATCCACATATAGAGAAGAAAGGAAATCATTAGAGAATACTCTATGTTTCTTCATCTATATTGATTAGTTTGATTCTAGGTTTTCATACTCACATCCTGAGTTGAATCAAACTAATGAATACTTAGATGGTATTTCCGATCTATCTTTGATCTAAGTATTCGGCGGATCATCACCACCCAAAACAACGATTACCCCAAAATCGGCGCGTGGATTCGCGTGTCCTTGTGGATTCAAGGATCATTCGCTCTCGTGGATTCGGAGCGAGGCACGTTCGTGGATTCGAAGGGTGCTATTGGGTGAAGACCGTGGATTCGGTCGGACGTCGTGGATTCGACGTTGGACGCCGTGGATTCGGCGTTGGGCGCAAATCGTGGATTCGAGAAGCGTCTGGAGCGAGCGGAGAAGATCCTCTAGGAGCGTATTGAAAAGGTTGAGTCGTAAGTGTGTACGGTAAATCACCTTGTACGTGTTTTAATTCTAGTGGATTTCTGCCGTGTTATCGGTCCCGTGGTTTTTTACTCCGGTGATGGAGTTTTCCACGTAAAAATCTTGCGAGTTATTTTCATTTCCGCATTGGGTTTTTATCGCAACGATTTTTTGAGTGTTTATACGTTTACACCTATTCACCCCCCTCTAGGTGTTTCTTCCCCTATTTAGATCCGTATTATATACGACCCAACAAGTGGTATCAGAGCGGGAATAGGGTTGTGAACAATGGTTGAAGGTGGAAACATCAATCGACCCCCTTTCTTTGATGGAACAAATTATGCGTACTGGAAAGTACGGATGAAAGCCTTTTTATCTTCCATCGACGAAAGGGTGTGGCATTCAATTGAATCAGGATGGACTAATCCAACTGAACTTATCTCTGATGTTCACACCTTAAAACCTAGGTCGAAATGGACCAAGGAAGAGTTTGAGTTATCCTCTTACAATGGCAAGGGGAATTAATGCTATTTTAATGCCTTATCTCAAACTGAATTCTCTCGCGTCTCGGCATGTGAGATTGCGAAAGAAATCTGGGATGTTCTCCAGGTTACACATGAGGGAACTAACCTCGTGAAGATTCAGAAACTACAGATGCTTACGAGCAAGTTTGACTCTATTTTGATGGCAGAAAATGAATCTTTCACGGACTACTATACACGATTGCAAGACATCGTAAACTCATGTGCTAATCTGGGAGAGAAGATTCCAGAATTTAAGATTGTAAGAAAAATCTTAAGAACTCTTCCTGACGATTTCGCCCAAAGGTTACTGCCATTGAAACTATTAAACACCCGGACGAAATACGTGTAGAAGAATTAGTTGGTTCATTACAAACTTATGAAATGACTTTTAATACTAACAATTCTTCTGGAAAAGCATCCACTTCTAAGTCTTCAGGTTATGCGTTGAAAACAACTAAGGAAGAAGACGCGGATACATCCTCCTCGGACGATGACGAGAACCTATCTATGGAGGAATTTGAGAAGCAGCTCGCTCTCTTGACAAGGAATTTTCGCCGCAACTTTCGAAGGGGTAATTCAAGCAAATCTCCATCCTTCAGAAAGTGGAACAAAGGCAAGGGTACTCCAAGTCACAAGTCAAGAAAGCAGGAGAACTTCTCAAAGGATAAGAAATGTTCAGAAGGACAACTGCAATGCTTCAAATGTCGAGGCTACGGCCACATTGCAACGGAGTGTCCTAACAAGTATCCGGCAAAGAAGAAGGCGATGCAAGTCGTCACTTGGGATGACAACTCAACGTCAAATGAGTCGTCTTCAAGTGATGAAGAAAAGAGCTCCACGGCATTCCACGCGTCCACATCTTCACCATTCATGTGCTTTATGGCAAGTACGTCTGAATCATTGTCCAACTCCACTGTTGAAAAGAATGCCATGGACAATGAATCGGATGATTCGGAAGGTGAAGAGTTTGCTCTAGCCTACCACAGACTTTTGAGGGACTCAAAGAAAGTGGCTAAGCAAAACAAGAGTTTGAGAGGGAGATTGCATGATCTCGAAGAAGAAGCAAAAAGAGCGACTTCTCTCTCAAACGCTCTTGAAGTGGAAAGGGAAAACCTGATAAAAGAAAATGCTTCCCTGCAAGAGTCCAATGAGCAACTTGGAAAAGGAACATACAAATCTGGTGGATAACGCGAATCACTTTTCAAAGCTCTACAACGAGGCTCGACAGGATAACCTGGAAATGACAAGACCATTTTCCAACTCAAGAATGACTTACAGCGATTCTCTTCAGGAAGGATAAGTTGGATAGACTTCTTGGTCTTGGTCAATCAAATAGGTTCGGCCTCGGATACACTCAAACTGGAAACAGTCCAAGTTCGAGTGAGACAGTTTTTGTGCCTCAGTCGTATCTCCTCCTCCGACACCGGAATTCAAGACAAACAACGACAAACAAACCTACTTCATCCTCTTTGGGATCGTCAAGATCTAAGGTATGTTTTTCGTTGTGGTGTTTCAGGGCACATAAGAAGAGTATTGGCAAGACGGGAGTCGAACGCTCATCTCAAGCACCTCTTGCATCAACTACCAAAAAGGCTCCTTTCCGGAAAATCAAAGCAAAACTTTTCAAATGAAAAGAGACTTGGTAGTTTCACCGCGCAAGACGACTTCATCAAGGAGCAACAATCGTTTAACAAGACGCTTTCACCTAGCACAAAACGTCACGACCATTACAGACGCATTCCAAAAAGGTTGGGTGCGCAAAGGTGAATTTGCCCTTGTCTTGTTTCCAATATTTCCTTGCATGCATATGATAGCTCGTCTTGGTATCTGGATAGCGGGTGTTCCGTCACATGACCGGTGACAAAAATAGTTTTCAAAATCTTGAGAAAATCTCCGGAGGACACGTTGTTTTCGGGAGACGGTCGATCTTCCAAAATTGTTGGAAAGGGACGGTAGCTATTCCAGATGGCCCGATTTTGAAAAACGTCTTATTTGTGATGGCCTTAAGACTAACCTCATAAGCATAAGTCAACTTTGCGACAATGGTTTTCAGTTAACTTTTCAGCGGTTGAAATGCGTTGGTAACTGATAAGGGACCATGCTTTCTTTCTAAAAGGGGGTTAGATCTGAAAACAATTGTTATGTTGTTCCTAACAAATTTTCTGAAAATTGTAACTTAGCCGCTTTGAATAATGAAACTCTTTGGCACGAAAGGCTAGGTCACTTAAATTTTAAGGAACTTACTAGAATTTCAAACAAGGACGTGGTCAAGGGGATTCCAAAGCTTTTATTTAAACAAAACGTTGTGTGTGGTGGTTGCCAAAAGGGAAAACAGTCTAGGACTGCACACAAGAACGTGAACCACGTTGGTACAAACGGCCCTTGGAACTTTTGCACATGGACTTAAATGGGGCCGCCCGTCAACCATCTTTGGGAGGTAAATGTAACATCTTTTATTGTTTGATGACGTTCTCCTCGGTTGTTCCTTGGGTAGCATTTTGGAGAGAGAAGCTGATACGTTTGACTCTTTTCATGAGATTGCCATCGTATTATTTGAAGAATGAAAAAGAGCATTCGTGTTAGAAGTGATAGGGGTGGAGAATTCATAATTCAAATTCATTGACTTTTGTACTTCAAATGGCATTAAGCATGAATTCTCGGCACCCTATACCCTCAGCAGAATGGTGTTGTTGAGCGCAAAAACAGTGGGTTGTTCAAGAGATGCGCGTGTGATGCTTCATAGCGCCCGGAAATTACCGCTACATTTTTGGCTGAAGCTGTGAACACCGCTGTCTATGTCATTAACAGAGTGTATTTGCGCCCAGGACCTTGAATACACCATATGAGCTGTGGTTTAGTAGAAACCGGATATCAAGTTACTTTCGTATCTTCGGGAGTCGATGTTACATCTTACGTGACCGTGAAAATCTTGGAAAGTTCGACTCTCGAAGTGAAGAAGGGATCTTTTTGGGTTATTCTACGAATAGCAGAGCATATCGAGTATTTAACATTGAATCTAAGACGATCGTAGAATCTATAAATGTTAAAGTAGATGAAGCTTCTCATTTTGAATCTGAAAAATCTACCCTCGATATCTCTCTAGATGATGATTCTCCTGCTAGTGCATCTTCTTATAATAATACTTCCAATATTAATGATGCATCTAATGGTTCTTCTAGTTTATCTGATGTGCAGGAATCATCTCGTGTACCTCCGAGTACTCCGTTTCAACAAACGCTACGAATCTCCAAGGATCATCCGGAATCGAACATCATTGGAGATCCACAAGAAGGAGTTAGAACTCGAAGGCAGTTGGTTGCGGATTTGCTTGCTACGTATCTTTAATCGAACCAAAGACAATAGATGAAGCTCTTCAGGATGACTACTGGATTAAAGCAATGCAGGAAGAGCTCCATCAATTTGAGCGAAACAAAGTCTGGGAATTAACGAAGCCTCCAAAGCAACATAATGTGATAGGTACCAAATGGATCTTTCAAGAACAAGAAAGATGAAGATGGTACTATCATCAGGAACAAGGCACGACTAGTTGCTCAAGGCTTACTCTCAAGTAGAAGGTATAGACTTTGACGAAACTTTCGCCCCTGGTAGCTAGACTCGAGTCCATTCGTATATGTTTGCTATTGCTTGTCATTTTAAAATCAAATTATTTCAAATGGACGTCAAGAGCGCATTTCCTAAATGGGTTTTTAAATGAGGAAGTTTATGTAGCTCAACCGAAAGGTTTTGTAGATCATAAACAACCTAACCATGTTTTCGTTTGAAAAAGGCTCTTTACGGTCTGAAACAAGCACCGCGAGCATGGTAGCGAAAGGTTAACAAAGCACCTTTTGGAGAAGGGCTATACTCGAGGGGGAGCTGACAGGACTCTCTTTGTGAAGCATTATCAAATAGTTTTCATTGTAGCACAAATCTATGTCGATGACATTGTATTTGGTGCACACAAAGATAATGATGCTTCTAAATTCGGCGGAGACCATGGAAAGCGAATTTGAGATGTCCATGATGGGCGAACTGTCTTATTTTCCTTGGATTGCAAATTAAACAAAATGATGAAGGTATTCACTTGAGTCAATCCAAGTATGCAATGGAGTTGGTCAAAAAGTTTGATCTAGAAATTGTAAAGATTTCCAACTCCAATGGGAACTAGCCACAAGGGACTTGGAAGTGAATCACATAGTGAGAATGTAGACGAGAAACTGTATAGAAAGTATGATTGGAAGGCTACTTTACCTCACGGCTAGTCGCCCGGATATATCCTTTAGTGTTGGGATTTGCGCGAGATATCAATCAGCACCAAAGGAGGTTCACCTGAAAGCGGTGAAACGGATCATCCGGTATATCAAAGGATCAATTAATTTCGGAATTTGGTATCCTATGGGAACAAGTCTGGACATTGTTGGATACTCAGATGCCGATTGGGCAGGGATCAGTGGATGATCGGAAAAGCACGAGTGGTGCATGCTTCTATCTAGGCCATTGCCTTGTTGCATGGCACAGTAAAAAGCAGAATTGCATAGCACTCTCGACTGCCGAAGCGGAATACATTTCAGCTGGAAGTTGCTCAACTCAACTCATTTGGATGAAAAGCGTATTGAGTGACTTCCGCATTTCAGCATCTTCGGTAACAATTCTTTGTGACACACAAGTGCAATTAACATTTCTAAAAACCCTGTGTTGCACTCTAGAACAAAACATATTGAACTTAGATATCATTTCTTAGAGAGCTAGTTGAATCAAATACTCTTCAACTTTCATATATTTCAACTGAGGATCAATTAGCTGACATTTAACAAAACCTTTGGATCAAAAACGTTTTATTCATTTACGAAAAGCATTGGGATGCTTTCCTTGAAATAATCTTCTTTTTGAAATCTTTGCTTAGGATAGGTTTTGTATTTGTTTTTGTTTTGTTCTTTATCTATGTTTGTACATAGGACATTAATTGAGCATAGATCTTAATTGACTTTAATTGGCATCTTTTCGCACATTTAGAAAGTTATTATGCTTTTGCCATCATAATATTTCACTGTTGCAATGATCATTTATGTTAATTAAATCATCTTCTAAAGTGATCAAAGTCAATTTCCTCTCTCTCTATGATCTCTTGGTATAAGTCATTATCTTATTTGACTGTTTAGTCGAGTATGAAATCGAGATCAATTTTGGTTGAATACTTTATATCTTAAATAATTGATAGCCAATTGAGGGGGAGTCAAAGATAATGTAAAATGCTCAAAAGATGTGGAAAGAGGTTACATCCCAACGAGGAGTGTGAAAACTACCACCACATGGAGGAAAGAGCTACCACCTCCGGTCGTCCGAGTAGTGTGTGCAGCTACCACATGTATACCAAGCATGGTTGTTCAAATTTTTGATTAAGTAAAAGCGCATGTTGAAATATCTTGACTCTGTAAAATTTCAAGGTTGGTATAAGGTGGGATTTTAAAGAAAGATGCTCAAAGAGCAACTCTCTTCAACAGATTGTCTAGAAATATTATCTACCATATTTGGGATTTCAAACATCTGATTGATCTTTGTATTTCATTTTCTTTAACTGAATTGATGATTTGATAAAGGCATTACTCATAAGATCAAGTTAGATGTGATTGAAAGGTGTTCAACTTTAAGGATTTAATTTTTGTAAATTTCGTTTCATTTTTGGATATTATTGATAGATTTGGCATAATCTAATTCTTGTTGTTATGAAACGATGATTTTTGTTTAAAGTTGATACACATTTGTGCTTACAAATCTTTTTTTCTGGATCTTCCTGAATTTCTCTGAAATTTTCTAAAGAAAAAGTTGGGGCCGATCCGGATCGGGGTAGATGATCCGATCCCGAACGCAGGAATTCTTCTGCGGGCTGACGATCCGGATTGTATCTGCCGATCCGGATCCCGAACGCAGTTTCTCACTGCGGGTAGCCGATCCGGATCGCAGTTATGAACTATCCGGATCGCGGCTAGGTTTAATAAGGAACAAAGGGTTTTTGATTTCTTTTACTCCAATCTTTTGTTCAAAGTTTCCAGAGCCTCTCTCTCTAGATTTCATCCTCCTTGGAAGCTTTCAAACTCAAGTTCTTCAATTCCAAGTAAGTTTTATTGATCAAAATCTCGGTTTTTCACCGTTTTTTTTTTTTCTTTTCTCTTTTTTTTGTTTTTTTCTCCTCTTTTCCTCAACGTGACGAAATTCTTGGATCGATTTTGTTTGTGGATGGTTTTTGATCAAATTTCTTTGTCTTTTGAAATAAACTCTGGGTTGTTTAGTTTTTGATTATATGCTAGGTTTTCTCCTGATTAACGATTTTTAGGCTTCGATTTCTAAAATTTCGGTTTTAGGGCATATAATAAGGATTTTCGAAATTCATGCAATTGATCTATTTTTAAAAGTCCTTTTGCAAAACTAATTTGATTCTTAGTCTCTCTACACATGTATGATCTTTGGGTACAATTTTTCCAATTTTTGAAAACTAGAATTTTTTGTGTTCTTGAGTTGGTTTTCACAGGACACCTTCTAACTCAGCACTTTGATCAATGGCACTTATTCAATGATCTCTTGGTTAATCCTTCTCCTGGTCTCAATAGTACACACTCGCCCTACAAATAAACTAAAGAGAGCCAAGAAAACTCCAACAAAAGGTGAATTTGTCGAGGTCAGTGACAGAGGTAGATTGTCATGAGATTGACTGGGCGGCATTGACGGATGATGATGACTCATGTATGAAAATAACCGTCTGATGGTTCAAGGAGAAAGGCGTCTGTGAATCAAAAGAAAGGCACCTAAGGTACCAGGAAAAGCATCAGTGGTAGCACCAACCGTCTCCTT
>JAQNDB010005130.1:0-20786 GCA_029204045.2 Tillandsia leiboldiana | reverse complement strand
GGCCAGCAGCAGCGCAGCGCGCTGGTTGGTGCGGCTGTGCGTGCGGTGGCGAAAGCGAGCAGGGGACGGGGGGTGCCGGTGGGCTGTGTGCGCGCACGCCGAGGTGTTGTGCCCGTTTGTGAGCCGAGATGTTATCGGAGTTTTGTAGTTTCTCTCTTTTCTATCTTAGGATGGCGTCAAACTGTGGTAGATTCATGCCAGGGTACTGTGCGGAGCCGCAGGGAGACAGGAGTTGCCACGCAAGCTGTTAGGCTGAGGAGAGTGAGCGTGGGTGTTTGTGTGTTGGGTGTGCTGTGGCATGTTTCGGGTTGCTGTGGACTATAGTGTTTGCGTGGGTGGTGAGCTGTGGTCTTTGTGTTGTAAGTGTGTTGTGAGCACTTTGTTTGTGGTGGCTTGTAGCGAGGGTAAAAGCAACCACGCGCCGAGAGAAAGCAAACTTCAGAGATTTTCGTTAGTGAGCTAAGCCGCACTACACCGACTTGCGTTTGCCTACGGAAAGCGATATAGTGGGTTGGAATTTCTTCAAGATGTATGGAATGCCTTCTAAAGCTATTGTATGCATGTTGATCATGTTTAGCTTATTATTTGCATAGCTGGTAAATCTGATAGTTGCCTAGAACATTGTAGAAAGACATTTATGAGCCCCAGATATTTTTAGCATGATCTAGAGGTGATTTGACACTAGGCCTGCATTGATTAGTGGCATTAGATTGGCATCTGAACCGTTTTTAAAATCATCGGACATGTTTTTAATAAAAACTGAGTTTTGAAAAAGCTTTTAAAATATTGAAGATATCCAGAGGGATTGAGTAAGGTTCAGGATGTAGGTGTTCTCGTGCGGGGGGGCCCGAGTGGATTTTTAGAGCTCTGTAGGATTAGTTTCTATGGGTCATGTGAGTTTGAGCTTCCTGTTGGGATTGTTGAGGTTATATCTAGATCATGGGTTGTGCATTTCTGATTTTTGGTGGGAGGATGGTTTCGACTTAGCTATACAGATTTTGGGTTCTGGAAGACGAGTCGTGGAGGTTTCCGACTTTAGCATGGGGTTGCATTATCAGATTGAGTCGTGGAGGTTCTCCGACATGTGTCCCCTGTGAGAGTGGTTTGGGCATTTCCTCGACGATTCGTGGAGGTGGTGTTTCCCGACTGAGTTGTGTATTGAGCATTGAGTTTCCGATCTGTTTGATCGTGGATCATACCTGCATGTGCCGAGCTTGTTGGACAGATGAGGGGGATCTGTTGTGGGGGCCACTTGAGCTGGTGGGGTCGCTCCCCCGAGTTACGCTCCGGATCGATGATGTTGCTGATGCCCCTGCCGAGTTACCAGGGGTCGCTTTGGTGTGAGGATTGAGATAGTCAGGCTAGGACGCCCTACGTAAATCCCGTCCTTATGTGGATGTGTGGTAGTAGGCATGTGCGTACCTAGATGACTAACATGGAGAGGCGCGGCTTGACTGGACCCGATGTGGCAGTCATTGAGATTTGAGTTTTGTGAGCACCTTGTGTGCGAGTGGTGTGGTGTATGCATAGCATGTTCTTAGATGAGTTTCCTGTGAGCATGGTACTTGAGGCATTTAGCAGTAGCGAGAGTATGCATAGCATGTTCTTGGTAGAGTTTTCTCTGAGCATGATGTTTGAGACATATTAGCTGTAGTTTTCTTTCAGCTTCCTATTATCTATTGCATACTTATTTGTTTGCCTCCAGTAGACCAAGTGGGCATACGTGGATATTGGTGACGGTACCCACTGGGAACTACCTTCTGCAGTAGTTCTCACACCCGCTGCGGTGACAGGTTTCCTGAGGTGCTATTCTGGCTTAGCTCACGCGGGAGAGTGATCGAGGTGAGGACGTGGCCGAGGTAGTAGTTCCTTACAGCATTGAGAGTCAGAGGTAGATGTACCTGTATTTTTGATCCACTTTTGTACTGGACAGTCTAGGAGACTGTGAGGATTGTTTTATTTTTCATAGATGATAGACTATGTATTGAGGATTTATTTTATTCAGATGTTCAGTGTTTGATTCTGTAGCTTTTAGTTCTATTTCAGCTCTGATACATGATAGCATAGAATCTTTTGCAGGGATAGACCTTCGTCTGTGCGGCAGTTTCCGTGATGACGGATTGTTGCAAGCCCGATTGTTACGGAATTTGAGTTGGCGTAGTTTCGTGAAAGTTCAAGTCTTGAAGATTGAAGGTGAAGAAAGTTGGATCATTTAACTCAATCTCAAGAAAGAAGAATTCAAAAGGATCAGGTATGTTTAACTAAAGAATTTGTGTGATCCGAATACTTCTTGTAGTGTAGAAACACTTGGAAGAATCTTTCATTGCATAAAAATCAAAAACTGGACTTGGGACATGTTCAGGATCCGGATCAGGTTGTTCGATCCGGATCCCGAAGGTGGTTCGTTCATACATCGTCGCAATCCGGATCGTAGTCTCTTGATCCGGATCCCGAACGTTGAGTTTACCATCTACCTTGAACGATCCGGATCTTGCTTCGCAATCCGGATCCCGAACGTTGATGTTTGGTGAACTGTATGAACGATCCGGATCGTAGTCACATGATCCGGATCCCGAACCTTCGTTTTTCTGGAATTGGCTGTTTCGTTATGACGATCCGGATCTCAGTTATCACGATCCGGATCGCCGTCCGTAAAATTCCAGAAATGGCAGGTTTTTGATTCTTATCTCCTTCCTAGGGTTTCTAACCTATAAATAGACCCTATGTCTTTCTTTCTAGGGTCAATCCACATAGCCGTCATTTTCATATATCATCTTATACGGCTATAGATCCACATATAGAGAAGAAAGGAAATCATTAGAGAATACTCTATGTTTCTTCATCTATATTGATTAGTTTGATTCTAGGTTTTCATACTCACATCTTGAGTTGAATCAAACTAATGAATACTTAGATGGTATTTCCGATCTATCTTTGATCTAAGTATTCGGCGGATCATCACCACCCAAAAACAACGATTACCCCAAAATCGGCGCGTGGATTCGCGTGTCCTTGTGGATTCAAGGTTCAATCGCTCTCGTGGATTCGGAGCGAGGCACGTTCGTGGATTCGAAGGGTGCTATTGGGTGAAGACCGTGGATTCGGTCGGACGTCGTGGATTCGACGTTGGACGCCGTGGATTCGGCGTTGGGCGCAGATCGTGGATTCGAGAAGCGTCTGGAGCGAGCGGAGAAGATCCTCTAGGAGCGTATGGAAAAGGTTGAGTCGTAAGTGTGTACGGTAAATCACCTTGTACGTGTTTTAATTCTAGTGGATTTCTGCCGTGTTATCGGTCCCGTGGTTTTTTACTCCGGTGATGGAGTTTTCCACGTAAAAATCTTGCGAGTTATTTTATTTCCGCATTGGGTTTTTATCGCAACGATTTTTGAGTGTTTATACGTTTACACCTATTCACCCCCCTCTAGGTGTTTCTTCCCCTATTTAGATCCGTATTATATACGACCCAACAAGTGGTATCAGAGCGGGAATAGGGTTGTGAACAATGGTTGAAGGTGGAAACATCAATCGACCCCCTTTCTTTGATGGAACAAATTATGCGTACTGGAAAGTACGGATGAAAGCCTTTTTATCTTCCATCGACGAAAGGGTGTGGCATTCAATTGAATCAGGATGGACTAATCCAACTGAACTTATCTCTGATGTTCACACCTTAAAACCTAGGTCGAAATGGACCAAGGAAGAGTTTGAGTTATCTTCTTACAATGGCAAGGGAATTAATGCTATTTTTAATGCCTTATCTCAAACTGAATTCTCTCGCGTCTCGGCATGTGAGACTGCGAAAGAAATCTGGGATGTTCTCCAGGTTACACATGAGGGAACTAACCTCGTGAAGATTCAGAAACTGCAGATGCTTACGAGCAAGTTTGACTCTATTTTGATGGCAGAAAATGAATCTTTCACGGACTACTATACACGATTGCAAGACATCGTAAACTCATGTGCTAATCTGGGAGAGAAGATTCCAGAATTTAAGATTGTAAGAAAAATCTTAAGAACTCTTCCTGAACGATTTCGCCCAAAGGTTACTGCCATTGAAACTATTAAACACCCGGACGAAATACGTGTAGAAGAATTAGTTGGTTCATTACAAACTTATGAAATGACTTTTAATACTAACAATTCTTCTGGAAAAGCATCCACTTCTAAGTCTTCAGGTTATGCGTTGAAAACAACTAAGGAAGAAGACGCGGATACATCCTCCTCGGACGATGACGAGAACCTTTCTATGGAGGAATTTGAGAAGCAGCTCGCTCTCTTGACAAGGAATTTTCGCCGCAACTTTCGAAGGGGTAATTCAAGCAAATCTCCATCCTTCGGAAAGTGGAACAAAGGCAAGGGTACTCCAAGTCACAAGTCAAGAAAGCAGGAGAACTTCTCAAAGGATAAGAAAAGTTCAGAAGGACAACTGCAATGCTTCAAATGTCGAGGCTACGGCCACATTGCAACGGAGTGTCCTAACAAGTATCCGGCAAAGAAGAAGGCGATGCAAGTCGTCACTTGGGATGACAACTCAACGTCAAATGAGTCGTCTTCAAGTGATGAAGAAAAGAGCTCCACGGCATTCCACGCGTCCACATCTTCACCATTCATGTGCTTTATGGCAAGTACGTCTGAATCATTGTCCAACTCCACTGTTGAAAAGAATGCAATGGACAATGAATCGGATGATTCGGAAGGTGAAGAGTTTGCTCTAGCCTATCACAGATCTTTACAGGATTTAAAGAAACCGGCTAAGCAAAACAAGGGGTTGAGAGGGAGATTGCAGGATCTCGAAGAAGAAGTAAAAAGGGTAACTTCTCTCTCGACCGATCTTGAAGTGGAAAGGGATAGTTTGATAAAAGCAAATGTTTCCCTTCAAGAGTCCAATGAGCAGCTCGAGAAGAACTATATAGATATGGTGAACAAAGCAAACTACTTCTTGAAGCTCTATGGCGAGGGCCGACAGGAAAGACGGGAAATGACAGAGACCATTCTCCAACTCAAGGATGACTTACAGCAATTCTCTTTAGGAAGGAGTAAGTTGGATAAACTCCTTGGTCTTGGTCAAACAAATCGGTTCGGCCTCGGGTACACTCAAACTGGAAACAGTCCAAGTTCGAGTGGGACAGTCTTTGTGCCTCAGTCGGTATCTCCTCCTCCGACATCGGAATTCAAGACAAACAACGACAACAAACCTACCTCATCCTCTTCGGAATCGTCAAGCTCAAAGGTATGTTTTCGTTGTAATTTTGCAGGGCACATCGAAAGAAATTGCGAGATTGGAGCTCAAAGAACAAATCAACCACATCTTGCAATTGCTACCAATAAGCTCACTTCCCGGAATTCAAGGAAGGATTTTTCAAAAGGAAAGAACATTGGTAGCACCTCAAACAAGACGATGACAAAAGAAAAAGATCAATCATACAAGACGTCGTCTTCAAGGAGAATCTCTCAACCTTTACCAACATACTCCAAAACTCAAAAGGTTTGGGTATGCAAAGGTGAAACCCCTCCTTGTCCTTAATCGTTCTACGATTAAATCTTGTATAGTTTGTGTAGACTATTTTCTTTTCTTCTTTTTCTTTTGGCCAACTCGTCAACCATCCTTGGGAGGTAAATTGTATATTTTTTTATTGGTTGATGTTTTCTCTCGGTTTTCTTGGGTAGCATTTTTGAGAGAGAAAGCTGATACGTTTGACTCTTTTCATGAGATTTGCCATCGTATTATGATTGAAAAGAATGAAAAGATCATTCGTGTTAGAAGTGATAGGGGTGGAGAATTCATAAATTCAAAATTCATTGACTTTTGTACTTCAAATGGCATTAAACATGAATTCTCGGCACCCTATACACCTCAGCAGAATGGTGTTGTTGAGCGCAAAAACAGGGTTGTTCAAGAGATGGCGCGTGTGATGCTTCATAGCCGGAAATTACCGCTACATTTTTGGGCTGAAGCTGTGAACACCGCTGTCTATGTCATTAACAGAGTGTATTTGCGCCCAGGAACCTTGAATACACCATATGAGCTGTGGTTTAGTAGAAAACCGGATATCAAGTACTTTCGTATCTTCGGGAGTCGATGTTACATCTTACGTGACCGTGAAAATCTTGGAAAGTTCGACTCTCGAAGTGATGAAGGGATCTTTTTGGGTTATTCTACGAATAGCAGAGCATATCGAGTATTTAACATTGAATCTAAGACGATCGTAGAATCTATAAATGTTAAAGTAGATGAAGCTTCTCATTTTGAATCTGAAAAATCTACCCTCGATATCTCTCTAGATGATGATTCTCCTGCTAGTGCATCTTCTCATAATAATACTTCCAATATTAATGATGCATCTAATGGTTCTTCTAGTTTATCTGATGTGCAGGAATCATCTCGTGTACCTCCGAGTACTCCGTTTCAACAAACGCTACGAATCTCCAAGGATCATCCGGAATCGAACATCATTGGAGATCCACAAGAAGGAGTTAGAACTCGAAGGCAGTTGGTTTGCGGATTTGCTTGCTACGTATCTTTAATCGAACCAAAGACAATAGATGAAGCTCTTCAGGATGACTACTGGATTAAAGCAATGCAGGAAGAGCTCCATCAATTTGAGCGAAACAAAGTCTGGGAATTAACGAAGCCTCCAAAGCAACATAATGTGATAGGTACCAAATGGATCTTCAAGAACAAGAAAGATGAAGATGGTACTATCATCAGGAACAAGGCACGACTAGTTGCTCAAGGCTACTCTCAAGTAGAAGGTATAGACTTTGACGAAACTTTCGCCCCTGTAGCTAGACTCGAGTCCATTCGTATATTGTTTGCTATTGCTTGTCATTTTAAAATCAAATTATTTCAAATGGACGTCAAGAGCGCATTTCTAAATGGGTTTTTAAATGAGGAAGTTTATGTAGCTCAACCGAAAGGTTTTGTAGATCATAAACAACCTAACCATGTTTTTCGTTTGAAAAAGGCTCTTTACGGTCTGAAACAAGCACCGCGAGCATGGTACGAAAGGTTAACAAAGCACCTTTTGGAGAAGGGCTATACTCGAGGGGGAGCTGACAGGACTCTCTTTGTGAAGCATTATCAAAATAATTTCATTGTAGCACAAATCTATGTCGATGACATTGTATTTGGTGCAACAAAAGATAATGATGCTTCTAAATTCGCGGAGACCATGGAAAGCGAATTTGAGATGTCCATGATGGGCGAACTGTCTTATTTTCTTGGATTGCAAATTAAACAAAATGATGAAGGTATTCACTTGAGTCAATCCAAGTATGCACTGGAGTTGGTCAAAAAGTTTGATCTAGAAAATTGTAAAGATTTTCCAACTCCAATGGGAACTAGCCACAAGGGACTTGGAAGTGAATCACATAGTGAGAATGTAGACGAGAAACTGTATAGAAGTATGATTGGAAGTCTACTTTACCTCACGGCTAGTCGCCCGGATATATCCTTTAGTGTTGGGATTTGCGCGAGATATCAATCAGCACCAAAGGAGGTTCACCTGAAAGCGGTGAAACGGATCATCCGGTACATCAAAGGATCAATTAATTTCGGAATTTGGTATCCTATGGGAACAAGTCTGGACATTGTTGGATACTCAGATGCCGATTGGGCAGGATCAGTGGATGATCGGAAAAGCACGAGTGGTGCATGCTTCTATCTTGGCCATTGCCTTGTTGCATGGCACAGTAAAAAGCAGAATTGCATAGCACTCTCGACTGCCGAAGCGGAATACATTTCAGCTGGAAGTTGCTCAACTCAACTCATTTGGATGAAAAGCGTATTGAGTGACTTCCGCATTTCAGCATCTTCGGTAACAATTCTTTGTGACAACACAAGTGCAATTAACATTTCTAAAAACCCTGTGTTGCACTCTAGAACAAAACATATTGAACTTAGATATCATTTTCTTAGAGAGCTAGTTGAATCAAATACTCTTCAACTTTCATATATTTCAACTGAAGATCAATTAGCTGACATTTTAACAAAACCTTTGGATCAAAAACGTTTTATTCATTTGCGAAAAGCAATTGGTATGCTTTCTTGAAATAAACTTCTTTTTGAAACCTTTGCTTAGGATAGGTTTTGTATTTGTTTTGTTTTGTTCATTATCTATGTTTGTACATAGGACATTAATTGAGCATAGATCATAATTGACTTTAATTGCATCTGTTCACACATTTAGAAATTTATTATGCTTTTGCCATCATAATATTTCACTGTTGCAATGATCATTTATGTTAATTAAATCATCTTCTAAAGTGATCAAAGTCAATTTCTCTCTCAATGATCTCTTGGTATAGTCATTATCTTATTTGACTGTTTAGTCGAGTATGAAATCGAGATCAATTTTTGGTTGAATACTTTATATCTTAAATAATTGATAGCCAATTGAGGGGGAGTCAAAGATAATGTAAAATGCTCAAAAGATGTGGAAAGAGTTACATCCCAATGAGGAGTGTGAAAACTACCACCACATGGAGGAAAGAGCTACCACCTCGGTCGTCCGAGTATTGTGTGCAGCTACCACATGTATACCAAGCATGGTTGTTCAAATTTTTGATTAAGTAAAATGCATGTTGAAATACTTGACTCTGTCAAATTTCAAGGTTGGTATAAGGTGGGATTTTAAAGAAAGATGCTCAAAGAGCCACTCTCTTCAACAGATTGTCTAGAAATATTATCTACCATATTTGGGATTTCAAACATCTATTGATCTTTGTATTTCATTTTCTTTACTGAATTGATGATTTGATAAAGGCATTACTCATAAGATCAAGTTAGATGTAATTGAAGGTGTTCAACTTTAAGGGATTTAATTTTTGTAAATTTTCGTTTCATTTTTGGATATTATTGATAGATTTGGCATAATCTAATTCTTGTTGTATGAAACGATGATTTTTGTTTAAAGTTGATACACATTTGTGCTTACAATCTTTTTCTGGTTTTTCTTGAATTTCTCTGAAATTTTCTAAAGAAAAAGTTGGGGCCGATCCGGATCGGGCAAGGTGATCCGGATCCCGAACGCAGGTTTTCTCCTGCGGGCTGACGATCCGGATTGGACCTGCCGATCCGGATCCCGAACGCAGTTTTTTCACTGCGGGTAGCCGATCCGGATCGCAAGCTCGGGAGGATCCGGATCGCGGCTAGGTTTTTATAAAGAACAAAAGGGTTTTGATTTCTTTTACTCCAATCTTTTGTTCAAAAGTTTCCAGAGCGCTTCTCTCTAGATTTCATCCTCCTTGGAAGCTTTCAAACTCAAGTTCTTCAATTCCAAGTAAGTTTTATTGATCAAAATCTCGGTTTTTCACCGTTTTTCTCTTTTCCTCCTCAAACGTACGAATTTCTTGGATCAACTTTGTTTGTGGATGGTTTTTGATCAAATTTCTTTTGAAATAAGAACTCTGGGTAGATTAGTTTTGATTATATGCTAGGTTTTCTCCTGATTAACGGATTTTTAGGCTTCGATTTCTAAAATTTCGGTTTTAGGGCATATAATAAGGATTTTCGAAAATCATGCAATTGATCTATTTTTAAAAGTCCTTTTGCAAAACTAATTTGATTCTTAGTCTCTCTACATGATTATGATTGTTTGGGTACAATTTTTCAATTTTTGAAAACTAACAATTTTTTGTGTTCTTGAGTTGGTCTACACAGGATTCCTTTTCTCAAGAAACCATTAGCAATGGTGATCACTTGGATTGTTTTTCTACTTGCGGCTATGGTTCATACGAGAGACACCGTCAAGCCCAAGAGGGCTAAGAAGGCTAAGAAAGCGAAGAAGGCTAAAGATGATTCCGATACAGAATCTGAAACGGAATCAATTGATTGGGATGAACTGCAAGTTGAAGCAACGACTGTTCCGACTGCTTCAAAGGGAAAAGCACCTGCAGAAACATCGAAGGCTCCGCCTACTGCTGCTGAAAAAGGGAAAGCTCCAATGGAAGAAACTTCTGGGAAGACAAGAAGAAAAAGTGTTGCTCGCAAGAGAGGAAGTGCTCGAGGAATCACCATTGAGCAACCAGCTGCTGACCAAGCACCTGCACAAGACTTTGTCAGCTCGGCTAGAATAAAGGATTTTGAAAACAGAGAATGCATTGGAGAAAGGCATGTTGATGTAAAAGCCTTAACGCAACGTTCTCAGACGTTCGGGACTTTGTTTGACCAGAGAGGTCTTGCTCCCATTTGCGATTTCCCGGAGACCACTGGGTATTGTCTTCACTCAGTGAGGATGTTTTATCAGAATGCCTGCTATCTAGTTGATCAGGAAAGCGGGCGTCGGGATTTTCAAACATTAGTCAAGAATGTCAGAATCAAAGTAACGCCTCAGCTAATTGGTGAAGTACTAGGGATGGACGCCCGAGCCGATGGCACTCATTACCTGAAGAATCAAAACTTCAACACCTTCTCCTGGAGAGTGGTAGTTGATGGAATCTGTGTTCCAAATACTCGGTCGACAGGAAACTCCGTTTTCTCGAAAGAACTACGACCAGAGTACCGCATCTTAAATCTTATTGTTTGTTACAATATTATTCCAAACATGAACACAAAGGTTCTTCGGTGGGAAAGAATGATATTCCTTTATCTACTTGGAAACCCCGCAGCAGCAATGGGAGCTAACTTAAACATTCCCTACATCATCTGGTCAAGGATGGCACGATATGTGGAGCAAGCTCATCCGTCAGAGAGACTACCTTTTCCAATGATCATCATGCGCATTCTTCGCAAATTTAAAGCTGACACAAATGCGAGTTCCTATCTGCACAGTCTAGGAACGATCAATGACACGACAATTGTAAAGTCTCTTTCGACGAAGCCAGATGAACCTTTCATACCTCTTCACCGGCAACGAGAACAACGACAACAAGCAACAACCTCTGCACCGGCAGCAGCTCCTCCAACTCAACCAGCACCTCCGGCACAAGAAGCACCACAATCAACTTCTGATGATGATGCTTCTGTTACCTCAATCTATAAAGAACAGCAAAGGCTCTCCAACGAGCAAGAACGTATATCAAATGAACTGATTGAGGTAAAGGAAGAAATAAAGAAGGTAAATAAAAATCAATCAGCAATGAACAAGCGAATAAAGAAGATTTTCCAAATCCTCGGCTGTATCAGTTCAGACGAGTCTGAATGATCCGTATCCTTCTAATTTCTGTTTATTATGCATATGTTAAATCCTACTGTTGTGCAGGTTTTTAAGTTTTAATTTGAGTTTTTAGTTCTCGAACTTAAACTGTTAACCATTCTCTCCACTTCTGTAATTTTTGGCTTTATTTGTGACAAAAAGGGGGAGAGAGTTTAGAACAATGAGAGAGTTTAGAACAATGATTTGAACAATGAACAATGATTGTGAAAATCTTGATGATGAAGATTTGTATACATCAAGGTAAGTATGATCTCAACTTCAACTTTTGGTTTTTATCTTGTGATTTGTTGCATGTCTCGACTAACTATTTGCTAACTATTTGGGCATGTAATATAACTAACAAGTTGATGTTCACTAACAAGTTTGTGACACTTGGTTTTTGATTGCATAGAAGATATGTTGGTTCTTAACTCTGATCAATTACATATCTATATATATATTAGTTTGTCACAAACATGTTCATGACATTTGGTTTTTACGTGCAAAGAAGATATGTTGGTGTTTTTTAACTATGATCAGTTTACATATCTGAATATAAATGTCATGGTAAGTATAAATGAGTTTAAACTTCATCTCTGTTTGTGGTTTTTGAATGATACAAAATTCTTGAGGTATCTAACGATTTCTTTTGTCAAGAATGATTTCTTTTTGCAGAGAGTACAGATGTCTAAGTCTAGAGTCTGTTTTAGGAGTTTAACTCATGTATTGTATTTTGGATCTCCATTGTAAATTTTTGTTGTATGGTGATAGCAACAAAAATATCTTTTTGAATTTTCTTTAGTGGATCTGTGTTTTGTCACGAAACCGCCAAAGGGGGAGATTGTTACGGAATTTGAGTTGGCGTAGTTTCGTGAAAGTCTCAAGTCTTGAAGATTGAAGGTGAAGAAAGTTGGATCATTTAACTCAATCTCAAGAAAGAAGAATTCAAAAGGATCAGGTATGTTTAACTAAAGAATTTGTGTGATCCGAATACTTCTTGTAGTGTAGAAACACTTGGAAGAATCTTTCATTGCATAAAAATCAAAAACTGGACTTGGGACATGTTCAGGATCCGGATCAGGTTGTTCGATCCGGATCCCGAAGGTGGTTCGTTCATACATCGTCGCAATCCGGATCGTAGTCTCTTGATCCGGATCCCGAACGTTGAGTTTACCATCTACCTTGAACGATCCGGATCTTGCTTCGCAATCCGGATCCCGAACGTTGATGTTTGGTGAACTGTATGAACGATCCGGATCGTAGTCACATGATCCGGATCCCGAACCTTCGTTTTTCTGGAATTGGCTGTTTCGTTATGACGATCCGGATCTCAGTTATCACGATCCGGATCGCCGTCCGTAAAATTCCAGAAATGGCAGGTTTTTGATTCTTATCTCCTTCCTAGGGTTTCTAACCTATAAATAGACCCTATGTCTTTCTTTCTAGGGTCAATCCACATAGCCGTCATTTTCATATATCATCTTATACGGCTATAGATCCACATATAGAGAAGAAAGGAAATCATTAGAGAATACTCTATGTTTCTTCATCTATATTGATTAGTTTGATTCTAGGTTTTCATACTCACATCTTGAGTTGAATCAAACTAATGAATACTTAGATGGTATTTCCGATCTATCTTTGATCTAAGTATTCGGCGGATCATCACCACCCAAAAACAACGATTACCCCAAAATCGGCGCGTGGATTCGCGTGTCCTTGTGGATTCAAGGTTCAATCGCTCTCGTGGATTCGGAGCGAGGCACGTTCGTGGATTCGAAGGGTGCTATTGGGTGAAGACCGTGGATTCGGTCGGACGTCGTGGATTCGACGTTGGACGCCGTGGATTCGGCGTTGGGCGCAGATCGTGGATTCGAGAAGCGTCTGGAGCGAGCGGAGAAGATCCTCTAGGAGCGTATGGAAAAGGTTGAGTCGTAAGTGTGTACGGTAAATCACCTTGTACGTGTTTTAATTCTAGTGGATTTCTGCCGTGTTATCGGTCCCGTGGTTTTTTACTCCGGTGATGGAGTTTTCCACGTAAAAATCTTGCGAGTTATTTTATTTCCGCATTGGGTTTTTATCGCAACGATTTTTGAGTGTTTATACGTTTACACCTATTCACCCCCCTCTAGGTGTTTCTTCCCCTATTTAGATCCGTATTATATACGACCCAACACGAGTCCCGGTTTCGACCTCGGGGTGACACCATGTGTGGGTCTGATACTTATATTGGGATGCGAGCCATGTGTGCCGATCCCGCGGATTCGAGCCATGTGTGTAGATTCCGCTACTGAGTTCTTGAGTTCGATAGCAGAGCAGGCAGTGCAAGTTTTTACTGGTGGTTAGATTGGGTTTATTAGGCAGGCACATACACTGATGCATTCATATAGTTACTCTTTCAGGTACTACATATAGAGGCATAGTATCGGTAGTTCTTTTATCAGCAGTTATGTTCATAACTTACCGCCTTTCTTTCCCTTTCGCCTCTAGTAGACCTAGTGGGCACGTCAGAGTTTGAGGCTTTACCTACTAGGGGGAGGCTACTGGTTTATAGTAGTTCTTACCCCCATTCTGGTTGTCTTTTCTTCCCCCTTGTTTTGCAGAGTCGTCTGCGGGAGCTGCTGGGCCATCAGCGGCAGATCGAGATAAGAGGATAGCGGACTAGATAGACCGTCCACCCGACAGTGTGCTAGCTGAACTTTTGATGTACCCCTATCTTCTCAGATAGTGCATTTGTACTTTATTTTTGGGTCTGGCTTTAGCTAGCTGTTTGTATATTTGTGGTGAGCTAGGAGAGACACTTGTACTTATTACAGTTGTACTTTATTTTATTTCCAGTTTCAGTCTGAGAAGTAGTAGTTTTAGTTCAGCTATATTTTTATGCTCTTTTATTATATCTCTTATATCTAGCAGGTCACCGGTGCTTCGTGTACGCGGGAACTGCCACGTGCACGGCGGATCTGTAGACGGGCCCGGATTCTGGTTTACACCCGGAGCGTGACATTAATAGACCTCGATCCTCTTTTCGATGGGAACAATTATGCCTATTGGAAAGTCCGGATGAGAGCGTTTCTCATCGCAATTGATGAGCGGGTATGGCAAACCGTTGAATTCGGTTGGGTGCATCCAATTAAGGAAGTAGGAAATACTACCCCAGAACCTCGCTATAGATGGTCCAGAGAGGAGATCGAAAAATCTTCTTACAACGGGAAAGGTATGAACGCTTTATTTAATTCTCTTTCCTCGATCGAGTTTACACGTATTTCTGCGTGTGAAATTGCAAAGGAGATTTGGGATATTCTTCAAATTACACATGAGGGTACTAGTCTAGTAAAAATTGAAAAGCTCTAGATCCTTACAAGTCAATTCGACTCTAGTCATATGGATGAGCATGAATTGTTTACTGATTATTATACCAGACTTCAAGATATAATCAATACATGTGCTAATTTAGGAGAAAAGATTCCAAAATCAAAGTTGTAAGAAAGATTCTTCGGACTCTTCCGGAATGTTTTAGGGCAAAGCTTGCCCCATTGAAACCGTCAATCATCCGGATGACATAAGAATAGAGGAATTAGTAGGTGCTTTACAAACATATGAAATGATTTTTCCTACTAATCAATTTTCTTCCAAGTCTTCTTCTAAGCGTGCAGAAATTGGATTCAAATCAATAAAGGAAGGAGATAGCGACTCAAACTCCGATGATGAATTTTTTTTGTCGATTTTGAAGAACAACTTGCGCGGATCACGAAGAAATTTCGTCAAAATTTTTGGAAGAATCGAACCGATAGATCTTCATCCTCGAAACCAAAAAGTTCATCTAAAGGATCATCGGGTTCTAAATCCTCTAAACTTAAAAGATTTGCAAAACCTTATAAAGAAAAAGAAAAAGATGAATTTGAAGGGCAAATCCAATGCTACAGATGCAAAGGCTTCGGCCATATTTCAACGGATTGTCCTTCTAAGAAATCATATAAAAAGAAGGCTTGGTAAGAAAAAACTTGGGACGATTCTACTTCCGATGAATCGACCTCAAGTAAAGAGGAAAAGGATAATGTTGTTGCTTTTCATACTTCTCTAGTTCCCTCCTATAATGTTTGCTTGTCATCGTTAATTACTGACTCTACTTCTTTAATTTTGCATGAATCATCAACATCCGACGGAGAGTCGTCAATTAAGGGGGAGTCAGACGAAGAAGAGCTCATTGAGGCTTATCAACAACTTCTTAAGGAATCAAAGAAGATGGCCAAGCACATCAAGAAGTTGAGGAAACAACGGCTTGAGGTTGAAGACGAGAACCGTACTTTAAAGATCAAAATTCATGATCTCTAGGAGGAACGAGGACTTGTATTGAACAATAATAAAATCCTCCAAGAAAAGCTAAACCAATCGGAAACGATCGTTAATTCTCATATGGACAAGATTGGTTTTCTGGAAAAATAGTTTGAGGAAATTCATGACGCCAACCAAGTTTTGACCAAGCAAGTTCATCAACTCAAATCCGACATACAAACTCTTTCAACCGGTTCCAAGCAATTTGACGGTATGTCTGGATTAGGTCAAAAGAGCAAAATTGGTTTGGGATATAAAAGGAAACAAACTGAAAAGGCTTCAAGTTCCACAACTAATTTGAAAGGTAAACATGCTACCAATGTGGAATTGAAGGACACATCTTGAAGGCGTGCCCGAAAAATAGAAAGAAGAATTCATCGGCATCTTCATCTACGGAGCGGACTCTACGGATTCAAAAGCCACAACAATTCAATGGAGTTCTCTCAATCCACAAAAGGTCCGAGCACTACATTGGTTATTCAAGAGGACACTTGCAATGTGGGAACCTAAGGTGGATCAACAGTCAAAGCTAACATCCCCCGGCTACAACGAATCAAGATAAACCAAAATCCGACGGTTTGGATCAGGAAAGGTGATATCTTTGTAGTGGTCCGGGTCCCATGTAGTTTTTCCCGTCAATCCACAGTGTGAAACACCTATTGTTGGTGTGTCTGGCCCATAGTGCATCAAAGGACGCCACAGATGGACCCAGTGAGGTGTCTAGTGCTGGATTGGCCTTCGGCTGCTTTTGCCGAATTTTAGAAAGGGTTTGGGCGAAACAGAGGTTGGATTTGGATTCAGCGCGGAAAAGCGCTTGAAAACGGCTATTTGCTTGTTTAATTCTAAGTCCGGAGGCCCAAAAAGGGACTCCCGGAAGTTTTTAGCAGTTTCTGGTGCATGGGGGGGGCCGTAGACCGCCAGCATGACACGTGGCGGCCTATCATTGGCCGGCTTGCAGCGCTCGTCCACAGAGCGGCGCGGCATGGTGTATAGACCGGCGCGGGGGACACGTGGCGCCAACGGATAGGCGGGTTCTTGGTGCGCGGTCTACAGAGCGGGGCGCGGTGGTGCATGGACCAGGGCGGGGGACACGTGTCAGTCCCCGGTTGGTCGGCGCACGCGGCGCAGTCCACGAAAGCCAAAAGTGGGTGCGTGGACCGGGTGTAGGGGACAGGAGGCGGCCTCTGGTAGGCAGGCTCACTGGCTGCGGTGCACGGAGATGCGGGGGGCCGCCTCGGTGCGCGTTGCGTGGCAGGGCGGTCAGAGGCACCTATTGGGTTATATAATAAAAGGATCTAAATAGGGGAAAAACCACCTAGAGGGGGGGTGAATAGGTGTAAACGATAAACACTCAAAAATCTTTGCGCAATAAAACCAAATGCGGAAATGAAAAATAACACGCAAGATATTTACGTGGAAAACTCCATCACAGGAGTAAAAAAACCACGGGACCGATAACACGGTGAAATCAACTAAGATTAAACACGTACAAAGGTGATATAACACACTCACAGACGACTCAACCTTTTTCCATACGCTCCGAGTTGATCTCTCCGCTCGCTCCGCAACGCGCCTCGAATCCACGATTTGCGTCCAACGCCGAATCCACGACGTCCAACGTCGAATCCACGATGTCTGATCGAATCCACGGTCTCCACCAGGTAGTACGTCTCGATCATACGAACGTACCTCGCTCCGAATCCACGAGAGCGGTAGCACCTTGAATCCACAAGGCCACGCGAATCCACGCGCCGATTTGTGGGGAAAATCATGTTTTGTTGGTGGGATGATACCGAATACTTAGATCAAAGATAGATCGGAAAATGCCATCTAAGTATTCATTAATTTGATTCTACTCAAAGTCTTGTTGGTTTTTGGATCCCCAAAGATCTAAATAGGTACTATCAAACAACTAGAGGGGGGGGGGGTGAATAGGTGTAATACTTATAAAACCAATCTCAGTGCAAAATAAAAACCATGCGGAAAATAAAAATAGCACACCGAGATATACGTGGAAACTCCAATCCAGGAGAAAAACCACGGGACCAACACGCAATAACAATCCACTAAGAAAAGAAGAATAACAAGGTGATTACCGACTCCACGGAATCACCCCTCCTTCAACTTCTTCGGACCTTGCGCTCCACCGATTGCACGTCCACTGCACACGTTCGAATCCACGAACACCACTCGAATCCACGAGCACACGTTTCGAATCCACGAAACGCCTTCAACACATCGAATCCACGATGTTACGTCGAATCCACGACGCAAACCGGCGATATGAATATAGGCTTCGATGGTGATCCTTTGCTTAGATTATCATTGAGGAACCATAGAAGAAATCTCTAAGCAAAGACTAGATCAATTCGACAAAAGATAGATCTTGAAGAACCGTCGAATTGACCTAAAAGAGGCTATAAAGAAGAACGATATAAAAACCTAGCCTCTAGGGTTGCTCTCAAGTGTTTTATAAATTAATCCGTAGTTCTTGAGAAACCCTAAGTGTCTATTATAGGTTAGAAACCTTTGGAAAGAGATAAACATAAAAAACTGACTTAACAGAATTTTTCCCGCCACGACGGTCCGGACTGGATTGTCTCGGTCCAGACTGTCGTCTTTTTTTCAGCAATTCCTGAAAAACAAGGTTCGGGGTCCGGGACCGTGGATTTCACGGTCGGACTGTTCATGCAATTCCTGCAAATTCCACGTTCGGTGGTCCGGACTGAAGTTCAAGGTCCGGACGGAATTGCGCATGAACTAATCTACGTTCGGGGTCCGGACTGTGATGCCCGATCCGGACTCTGAACATGTAGTATGTCCAGTTTTTGATATTTATGCAATCAAACATTCAACCAAGTGTTTCTAAACTACACAAATGTATTCGGATCACCAAAATTATTTAGTTAAACGTACCTGATCATTCCGAATCCATTTTCCTTGAGATGATGTAATGATCCATAATTCTTCAACTTCAATATTCAAGACTCAAAATACTGAGTGTCAACTTGAGCTCTTGTTGAATCTTCTCTAAGTCTTCATTGCTGATTGACAATTGATCACTTCAAGACTCCGACTCAACTCACGAAATATGCCAACACAAAAAGCCGTAACAATCTCCCCCTTTGGCAATTTCTTGACAAAACCCAAAATACATAAAACGCTCAAGGACACTCATCTTAAACCAAAAATCGAAACTGAATGTCATCACCAAAACATTGACTTTCTTTGCGTGTGAAAGATCCAATAAACAAAAATTACATTTGAACCAATCTTAGAACAAACTCTATGACTTAGGACTTGGAGTTTTAAATGTGATGTAGATCCTGCAAAATAAAACTCCAAACAAATCAAAAGCTCAGTGTCAGAAATTAAAATTATATCCTACCTTTGATTCGTCTTTTGGTTTCTTTTTGTTTTTCGGCTCCTTTTTCATCATCTCCTCCTATTCGATGATCTCATCTCCGCCTATCTCGATGATCTCTTTTCCCCCATTTCTCTTCTCCCCCTTTTTGTCCCACAAATGTCAAACAGTGACATAATAGACAAAAGGAAATCACTAACAGCATTTAGTATAGAGAAAGAGAGATAAAAGCTCAGTTCCGGTATTATAACAAAAATACAGATTGCGTACCGGTAGTCGAAAGCAAAAATCAAATAATTTCTTAAAACAAATCCAGATTTTGAAATTTGAATTACCGGTTTGTTTCCATCAAGAAAATAATTTAAGTGCTTGAAATATATGGAGATCACCATAGAGGTCATTCAATCCAATTAATTTTACCCAAAAATTAAAAGATTTACTCCGAAATCATGAAAAACAAAAGAAAGACATATATAAACCGTTTTTCATATTATATACGTAACAAAAGTCATCAAAAATAATCTGAGATCCAAAGTCTATCAAGATGTAACGGATTACAAAGATGACTTACAGAGATTTTCAAATGACATCAATTTTGAAGTTACCCTTTAAATTGAGAATGCATTTAAAATACCTAAGGGTGGCTCTTTGAGCATCTTTCAACTATCCCACCCTTACCAACCAGGAGATTGTTCAAATAAGAACTTTGAATATAAATCTCAGAATGCTTCAACTAAACAAAAATTCATAAATATTTTTCAAGCATCATAACATGTGGTAGCTTCAACACACAGACCGGACGACCGGGGTGCAGCTCTTTCCAAATGTGGTGGTAGTTTTCACACTCCTTTAGGGCCTATAACTCTTTCCACATCTTTTGCAATTCATTTCATACCCTTGACGAAAATACATCTCTTATGTGAAAGAATTAAATCCCAAATTTAGTCATCGGTTGTCTCATGTTTATCACAAAGAACTCACACAACCGAGATAGATAGAAATCATCTAAAGATCACACATGATTCCTAAAATTTGATGAATATAATATCAAAAACTTTTATAATGAAGTATCTTCAAGAATTATGATTATGGAGTAAAGTTGATAATTCATATAAAATTAAATTGGAGTGATTGAAAGTGAAATTCTTTTATTCATGCACTGTTCGTAAAACCCTTTTGTTCAAAAACAAAACATAAAAACGAAGAGCATTGAAAAACATGTAATGCAGAGATTCAGAAAAATATGAAAGGAAAACCAATCAAAGCATTACATACATCATAAGCTATTTAGAACTTAAGACAAGGAAAGATATCACCTTTCCGAATCCAAAATCGCGGATTTTGGGGGTCTTGATTCATTTGGTTGGGAGATGATAGCTTTGACTGTTGATCCACCTTAGGTCTTTGCCTCGCAATGATCCACTTGTATGACTGTGTTGTGGCTCGGACCTTTGGTGGTTTGAGTGAACTTCTTTGACTTGATGAGTCTTTTCATTCCGTTGAGTTCGATCCGTATGATGAAGTTGCCGAAGAATTCCTCTTTCTCTTTTTCGGGCAACGACTTTCATCAAGTGACTTCAAAGTCCACCTTGGTGACAAGTTCTTCTTTCAAATTTTAGTTGTGGAATTGAAGCATTCACAGTTGGTCTTTTTAATCCCAACCAACCTTGTTTGTTTGACCTAATCCGGACCATACAATCAGTTCTGGAACCGGTTTGAAATCCTTGTATGTCGGATTAAGTTGATTCGAACTTGCTTTGGTCAAAGTGGTTGGTGACATGAATCTCCTTCAAACTGTTTTTCTAGAAAATCAACTATGTCATAGCGGGATTAGCGATTGTTTCCGATTGATTTATCCTTTACTTGGAGGATTTTTATTATATTCAATAAAAGCTCTGTTCCTCCTCGAGATCATGACGTTTGTCCTTTAAAGCATGATTCTCGTCTTGAATTCA
>JAQNDB010005129.1:0-20789 GCA_029204045.2 Tillandsia leiboldiana | reverse complement strand
ATAGATATACCCGGTGTATTTTATATTTCCACTTTTGTACTGGACATTCTGAGAGACTGGAGAGGATAGTATTAGTTTTATTCCTATGAGACTTTGTACCTTGAGGATTTGTGTACTAGTGGAGATTTTACTATTCCAGATGTTCAGTTTTATTCTATAGCTTTTGGTTTTAGCTTCCGCTCTGATACATGTTTTTAGCTATAGATCTGACTTGCAGGGTAGACGCTTCGTC
The DNA here is from genome assembly GCA_029204045.2 of Tillandsia leiboldiana. NCBI lineage: Eukaryota > Viridiplantae > Streptophyta > Magnoliopsida > Poales > Bromeliaceae > Tillandsia > Tillandsia leiboldiana. The sequence continues at coordinate 20,557 of JAQNDB010005129.1, read as the reverse complement.
TGTGCGGCAGTTTCCGTACAGATGGCGGATCTGTTGGCGAGCCCGGGTCGCAGTTTCGACCCCGGGGCGTGACAGATTAGGGTGGTATCAGAGACTAGGAATATAAGTCGTTGAGGACTTAGAGACCCTAGGCTATTGGTTGGACATTAGGATGACTGTCGTGAGAGACGTGATTTTAGCGAGAGTCCTGATTGACTTGTACCTCCCCCAGAGGATTGGGGTGAGTGATTTTACATGTTATTTCTCTAAAGACGATTATGTTGGCTGCAGACAACATAATGCTTTAGTTTAGGTAACATGTTTTAGACTTTCGCTTGATTGGGTCGAGAGAGTTTTTGGTCCTTATGTTTGTTTTGTTGCTGTGGCTTCGATGCTTCCGAGACGCCGTACGACGGCGAGGGCGTGTTGGCCTTGGATGAGGAGCCCGATCAGCGGGAGGCTGAATGGATAGAGCAGAGGGCAGTCTGAGAGTTGCAGGCCTCGGTAGCCCAGACTTTGAGGCGATGCGGCGCCAGGAAAAGAACATGGAGCGCTTGATGTACATGCTTGAGCCGAGAGCCTCTTCCGGGGTATCGCTTGTAACACTTCCAGCCGTGACGTCGTCGTCTTCGATCCTGATCGCGCCACTGATGGTGCAGAAGCAGCGCGAGGTTGCTGACCGGTTATCTACTTCATCCAGTTCCTTTTTCCTACAGATTTCGGGATAGAGTTTGGAGCCTTGGGAGGCCGAGAACTGGATCGCTGCTATGGAAGGGCTGTTCGAGGTTTTGTTCATCCAAGAGGAGCATCGGGGCGCTTGTTCATGTACTCTTGGATATGGACGCCGAGAGAGTTGGTGGCGTCGGGGTTGTCCTGTTGGACCATCGGGAGCGCAGTTGATGATCTGGGGCGAGTTTCTGCGACGGTTGAGCAGTGTATCCCTTGTCGGCCCCCGTGTGGCTTAGAGGTTGATTATGTTGAGAAGGGACTGCATTTGGATATCTATCTCTTTGTGCATTTTCGGCGAGTGCCGACTTTAGATGCAGTGTTTGTGCATGCTCGAGGGATTGACCGAGGATCAGTGATCATGTCCGAGAGGGACAGAGAGTGAGGCACCAGCATCAGTGCCGGGACGAGTATGTCAGAGCCGTGATGCCGAGGCAGATGGAGCGATGGCCCCCAGCATCTAGTGGATGAGATTGTGCAGCCGGTTAGAAGACGCAAGGATAGTGGATCGCGTCTTACCTGGTGTGGTTTTCCTTGTGGTCATCGGAGTTAGAGCATGTTGGTGCCGACACTGCTTATCTGTGCTTCAGTAGAGCAGGGGTAGTTTCGCGTGGACCAAAGATGAGACTGTTGGCTTGTGCACGTGAGGATCAGGTTCCAGATCATGTATAACACATGGATGAGTGTTGCCAGTCCTACATCAGTTTAGAGATGTTGCTACGTGGTTGGATAGGGATTTGTTATCCCGTTGTTTTGCTATCAGGGATTGTCGAGAGAGGATTTTGACCCTCCATGGACCTGGTCTGGAGGAGTATGCTTATAGAGGAAGCTAGAGCACGACAGAGGTTGAGTCGTAGTTGTAGCGCATGGCTAGCGACCTGTAAGGGAGGTGCCTACGGCGACACCGGGATTTAAGGATGTCCTTATCGCTGTGTGTTTCGGTGTGAGTCTACTTGAGTTGTTTTTGAAGCCGCCGTTTAGTGAGGTTGAGATCGTGATGGTGATTGACGTGGTATTGGAAACTGCGCCGACTTCGTAGCACCTCTTGGAGTACCACCCGTGAGACAGAGAGACAGCTGATAGCGCAGTGCAGGTTTTGCTGGATCGAGCGGGTCTGAGTGACCCAGAGCCACGTCGTGGGTATATGACTGTGAGGATCCTAGAGATTGATACTTGAGTATGATGCCACACCGTTGGTACGCGGCGGTGATGCCACGTTGTGGGTACAAGATGGTGAGGGTTCTACGATGGTTCGAGCCCAGACAGGATTGGATTGCCTTTCGGCAGATGCCCCTTTGTGAGATACATAGCTTTATGGAACCGTACAGCTGAGGGCCAGGCCCCGATAGTGTTCTGGAACCAGTATGGGCATTATGAGTTTTTAGCGAGGTCAAGTGGATTGACTGAGGCTCTGCGGCCTTTAGGATTTGAGGAAATCGAGTGTTTCAGCTGTGTTTGGGCGGGTTAGTGGTAGTACCCGTCGTGGATGTTTGGATTATTTCCGAAGTGACTTGGAGCATAACGAGCACTTGAGGATAGTGCTACAACTTCTAAGAGGGAAGATGTTATTTCCAAGGTTGAGAGAGTATGCGTTTGACTCCAGAAGATTTTGCTGTTAGGCTATATGGTTTCAGCTGCAAGAGCGACAGAGGACCCAACGAAGAGTGATGCCGTTGGGAATTAGCCTAAGCTTATGTTAGTGACTGAGGTCAAAAGTTTTGGACTAGGCAAGACCAGTATAGCTTCGAGGAGTTTAAGCTGCATCGAGTTGCATGATTGTCAGTGATAGAGAGAACATTGAATTATTCCTAGACCCTTGAACCTGAAGTACTTGGTTACTTAGGAGGTTTTTGGTTGAGGCAACGCCAGAGGTCAGAGTTACCGGAATTGTAAGATTGATTTTATGGCATATCATTATCCCGGCATGGACCTTTGGTCAGGGCGCCTTGGTTAGGCGAGCAGTGCAGCCTCGGAATGGAGGCGATCGAATCTGTGGATGCCTATTGGAGGCTTAGACTTCGGTTGTGGATATCTTGATTTGTGGAAGCCACAATCCGCAGGGGTTTGTAGATTTGAGTTTACGCGGGGAGTTTGATCTGCGAGTATTTATCTGACTGGAAGAACTGTATTTGAGCCTAGGCATTTTTGGTTTCACTTCCTTGGAATTGGACGAGGATTGAGTTATCAGGATCGACCGATGCAATTCTTGCTTGCGAGACAAAAGAATTGTGCAGACGAGATATACCTTTGGTGTAGGTTTAGTGGAGCCATCATATTGAGTGAGAGCGACCACCTGAGAGCCGGGGATGAGTTGAGGACCTCCTATCCCCTTGGATCGAGACCCCTCCTGAGTTATGGATTTATTCTGGTTTCGAGGACGAAACCCTTTTAAGGAGGGGAGAGTGAAGAATACCGGGGATTTCGGATGGCGCGCCGACCTCGCAAGATGGCGTGGCACGGAGAATCGCCTCGAGCGTGTTCCATATTGGATTACAGATGAGTTCGGGTCGACTCGGATCTACGCGGAAGCCCCAGGTCGATTCGGGGTTTTTCGGGCATTGTCCGCCGTTAGAGGACTGGCTTCGGGGAAGCCTCGACTTCGCAGTGGAGTGTAGAAAATTTGGGAATACTTGGAACAGGTGTACTTTGTGTTTACAGCGGAGTTCGGGAGGTTCCGGACTGTCGCGGAGAATCCGAAGGCGAAAAGTGAGTTGGAACTGGCAATTTTGGAGCCGGTTTTTTGGATTTAGCACACCGACTCCATGGTTGAGCTTTTCGATGAGAAAAAACTTTGGACATGTGTATTTTCAGATTACAGCGGAGCTCGGGTGATTTCGGGCCGGTGCGGAGACCCCGAAGGCAAAAAGTGACTTGGAGTTGGCTTAAAAAGGGATTTATTTATTTAATTAATTAATTTGGGGAATTGAGTTTTGGCTTTAGCCTGTTATGGAGAAAAGGGGAATATGGGAGTGGAATTGAGAATGCAATTTAAATTAGAGGATTGGGATATTTTAGAGGTGCATTAATTATAGCCAACAACCACCATTAATGCAACCCCATTAATTAATTGCCTCCACGTCACCTCCTCTCCTCCATCTTCAAACAGAGGAAAAATGCTTGAAGCAGAGGAAGTGAAGGAAGGGGAAGAAGAGGAGGAAGAAAAAGAACTTGGAGAAGAAAAAATGGGGAAAGAGAGGATATGGATAGGAGTTGAGTTGGTGAACTTGCTGCGTGAAGCCGTGTGGAGCGAGCGAGGCGCGCATGCCGAGCATCACCTAGGTATGTTGCAGTTTGTTTGTTCTTTTTATAGTGTGGTTGTGAGCTCGTTTGGTGTGGGAGTGTGGTGCACTGGACTGCTTGTCCATGAGGCACGAGGTGTTGAGGCGACCGCGGCAGGGGGGGAGCCGCGCGCGCGCACAAGGGTGCGCCCGCGGCTGGTGCGCTCTGCCGCGCGGGCGAGCGCAGCAGGGCGCTGCGCAGGCCCCGCGCGGGCGCTGCGCAGGCCCCGCTCGGCCGCTGCGCAGGGCGCCACGCAGGGCCCCGCGCAGGGCCCCGCGCAGGCGCGCTAGCACGCCGCGCAGGCTCACTGCATGCGCACTACGCGCACGCGTTGCGGGCTGGGCCGCCGCGCGGCGGGCCTACGCGCCGCGCAGCGACCCAGGGACCCGCGCGGCAGGCTGGGGCAACCCCCGCGCCGCGTGGCGGGCGCTAGGGACCGCGCGGCGCGCGCCAGGGCTGCGCGCGCGGCGTGCCTGGCGCTGCGCGGCGGGCCTGGCGCTGCGCGGCGGCGGCGCTGCGGGCAGCGGTGGCTGCTGGGCCGCGCTCTTGTGTGGGTGCGCTGGGCGCTTCTTCGCGCCGTTTTCGCGACTGGGGCGGTTTTCTTGCCGGCAAACGCGCGTTTTTCATCGGAACCTTCCTGATTTTTGGTTTCTTCTTCTCTCTCTGTTTTGTTGCAGCAACTTCGGTTCGCGGCGAGCTCGGTGCCGCGCGAGCTGTTGGTGCCAACGGTGACGGCACGTGGATTACCATCCGATTTTTAGAGCCGCGGCTGTGAGAAAGCCTTCACATCTTGGGGTAGAGCTATGGTTTTGGAAATGCATCTGATTATGCAAGAATCGAAGTGAGCAGGGCTATGGTTTTGGAAATGCAACAGAGCTTAGTTGGTGTGAGGTGTGTGGGTATAATGGGAGCAATATTTATTGGGCTGAGGCTATGTGTAAGTGTTTTGCTGTGCTATTGGGTTATGTAACCAAGTGATTTGAGTTGAGTTGTGGGGTGTTGGTGTGAAGTGGATGGTGTATGTGAGTAAATTGTTAAGTGACCATTAATTTATTAGTGTGCTAATTGGAACATTTAAGTGTGCTGTGGGGACTTTTTGGAAGCAGTTGATGCTGGAACCTTGGTTTGCAATGCGAGTCGGCCGTGGAGTGAGATAGTGAGTGTGTGGTTTTCTGTAGAGGACTCGGGAATTTAGTCGAACTTCCGGGGATTTTTCCGGGTGCGCGGTAGTGTGCGCGCGCGCGGCGCGTTTTTCAAAGTTTCATCCGTTCGAGGATCCGACGCTTCACCTACTTCAGCATTTGCCTGCGGAAAGCGTTCCAGGTGGGTTGGAATTTTTCCAAAATTTATGAAATGCCCTTTAATGCTCTTGAATGCAAGTGGTTCATGTTTATTATGGCATTTTCTCCGTATTTTAATCTGATAGTTGCCTGGAATTTTCCGAGAAATTTATTAGAGCCCCAGATTATTTTTAGTATACTCCTGACATTGTGGGACACTAGGTTTCTTGTTTGGTTGGCATTGTATTTGTACCTGAATCATTTTAAAAAATTGAGGAAAACCCGTTTTAAAGAAAAATCAGCTTTTTAAATGTGGTTTTTAAAGTATGAGTTCGCCAGAGGTATGGCTTAGATTCAGGGTGCTTGTATACCCGTGCCAGGGGGCCGGGTGGTCTCTTAGAGCTGTGTGCTGAGTTCTAGTGTCATGTGAGTTGAGCTCCTTGTGTGGATTGAGGAGATTGTTCTAGCTTATGTTTTTCCTATTTTAGTCGTTGAGGTGGACCTCCGACTTAGCTTGAGAGTTTGGGGTTCTGGCAGATCGAGTCGTGGAGGTTTCCCGACTTAGCCATGAGTTGTGCATTATCAGATTGAGTCGTTGAGGGTTCTCCGACACATCATGTGAGGTTTGGGCTTTTCTTGTTTGAGTCGAGGAGTCTTTTCCGACTGAGTGGTACTTCTGAGCATTGAGTTACCGATCTGTTTGATCGTGGATTATAGCCTGCATGTGCCGCATATTGAGACAGTGAGACAGATGTGATACTTGAGTTCGGTGGGGTCGCTCCCCTCGAGCTACGCCCCGGGTGCGATGATGATACCGAGCCTGACGAGGCTACGATGTTGTTATGCGCCTAGATCATGTACTAGTGGTCGCTCGATACCCCTGGCCGAGTTACCATGGGGTCACTTTGTGTGAGATTGAGATAGTCAGTTTAGGACGCCCCACGTAAATCCTGTCCTCTTGTGGATGCGTGGTAGTGGGCAGGTGCGTTCCTAGACGATAGGCGCGGGCTGGACTGAGCCAGTTTTGGCAGTCTTTGAGATTGGGTGATATGAGCGGGTGGTTTCATATTATGTTCATAGATGGTTTCTTTCCTTTGAGCATTGATACCGAGGCATCTTAGCAGTAGAGAGTGTATGCATATCGTGTTATTGGTAGAGTTTCCTTTTGGAGCCTTATGATTGTGACTTTCTAGCTGTAGTTCTCTATTTCAGTTTACCATTATTTATCTATCTACCTATCTATCTGCATACCTATCTGTTTGCCTCCAGTAGACTTAGTGGGCATGCCGTGGATTTTGGGACGGTACCCACTGAGATCTGCCTTCTACAGTAGATCTCACACCCGCTGCGGTGACAGGTTGAGGTGGCTGTTTCGGCTTGGTTCGCGCGGAGACAGCAGTTCGAGGTGAGGACGCGGCCGATTAGTTCCTTACCAGCATTGAGAGTCTGAGATAGATGTACCCGGTGTATTTTATATTTCCACTTTTGTACTGGACATTCTGAGAGACTGGAGAGGATAGTATTTGTTTTATTCCTATGAGACTTTGTACCTTGAGGATTTGTGTACTAGTGGAGATTTTACTATTCCAGATGTTCAGTTTTATTCTATAGCTTTTGGTTTTAGCTTCCGCTCTGATACATGTTTTTAGCTATAGATCTGACTTGCAGGGTAGACGCTTCGTCTGTGCGGCAGTTTCCGTACAGATGGCGGATCTGTTGGCGAGCCCGGGTCGCAGTTTCGACCCCGGGGCGTGACAGTCCCGACATCTCAACACCTGCTCGACCTGAAAAACAGTCACCTGAGGGTGTGAGACACACCGGAGTGTATCCCAGTGGGCACGAACAGCCGAGAAATAGCAGATCGTACCTACTGGTATACAATACTAGAGGATAGTAATAATCAGGGGTTAGAATAATCAGATAGGCAATCATGAAGATCAACAGATATATAATCACAGTTAGGATATGTAGATATATAACTGGTGCTGTAAAGAAAGCAAAACTTATAATCTGGGTACAAGCATAGGAGATACTTTTAGCAGAATTTAAAATAGGACAAACATGTATCAGGATAATCAACGCATCAAGGAGTAGGACAATCAGCAAGATAACAATGAAACTATAATCAAAGGCATCACAAAGAATCATATACAGGTAGATAACTAGAAGCCAGATCAAAGAATCAAGGAGGCATGTTAAAGCAACTTAACAACACATGCATCAAATAAATGAAAACACAAAGACCCAATCACAAGCTACCATATTGGCCTTCACAAGACCTCAGGCAAGGCTGCCCACTTGGCACCACCTGGTTGACATTCCCTTCACAAGGGTCACGGGTTGCCACAGCTAACCACTTTACCGGTAAAGTACACCGCTACGGGGGATCAGTCCGCTGGTGTACGTGAAGAACAACGGTGCGGGCGAATCATATGCAAATGCTCAAACTGGCGGTCCACTGACCGGGTAATCGGCTACAAGCCGGGGAAATCCCCACTGGGATGCAATGACAAGATCAACTGAATCTCAACTCTCATGCAGGAACACTCAGCAACTAAACAATAAATCTCAACTCAATCACACAAACCAACCAAATGAAACAAAACTAAACACATATTTTTTAAGAAAACTATTGAAAAATCCAAACCTCGAAGAGCGTTGCCCTCGTCCTATCAAACAAGAACAGACTCAGGCGACACTACGAAGCTTGGGTTTTAGGTCCAACCTCGCAGAGCAATGCCTTTGTCCTATCAAACAAGAACAGACTCCGGCGACCCTACGAAGCTCGGTAAAAACATTAGTTGATTAAATCTATGCGTTCAGCAGTGTATTACTTGATCAGCAGAATAAGCAAGCTCACCAATCCAACATGGAAATGTTCCAAGATAAGATATAAATACCAGAGGCACAATGAATAATCATGTAAAACAGAATAGGACTGATAACAGGCATAGCTCAACATCTAATAACCAATCAGGCAGACTAACCCCTTATGCAACTAAACACATGGTTTTAAGAAAACCTTTGAAAACAATAGGTTTTTGGGTCCCAAACCTCGTAGAGCGTTGCCCTTGTCCTATCAAACAAGAACAGACTCAGGCTACCCTACAAGGCTTGGTAAAAATATTTATTTTAGAAGATCATGTATTTAGCAGCATAACAGGCGAACAACAAGGAAGCAAGCTCAACTATCAGATGACCAAACAGGCATGGCAATATGTAGAGCAATACTATAACCACTGGAAACAACTAATCAGCAGATATGGTAAAGATCACTAAAGAAGATCATAATCAGGCATAAAGCAGGTATAACGTAGCAAATAACTGAATCAAAGGAAGGGCAGGCTCAAGCATTGGTAGATCAATATAATAATCAAGCATAGGAGTGCAACTACGAAATGGCCAATCAGTCAAAGCAACTAACAGTAATATATATTGCAACCAAAGGCAGACAGGCTCAAGATAAACTAGGTTACCAAAAACAGGAGTCCAACCAATACCGTACACCGAGGGCCGAACTGATAAAGCCCGGACCGAAGATAACCCACCTGATATAACCCAGGCGGCTAAACTGAACCAACTGTACGCTCAGCACACCAGATACTACCGAATAACCCTGAATGTGAATTAAGGTTCAGGAATCAACTTACTAACCAGTATATGATGTGACTTTTGCATCTAGACCCCTAGGGCTTCTAAATTTTCACTTTTAGTGCCAGTTTGGGCACTATTTTCGCTCGTTCTTTCAACTGGAGATTCATTTTAACATTCCGTCACTTCCAACAGGTTACTTATGTCTTGCTGGACACCGTGCTCACTCATTTGTGGCACCACGGGTCCCGAGGCAAATTTTGGCCCATAATACATGCACTAACATAGCCTAAAAGCCATTTTGTTTCTTTGGATCAACAAAACCTAATTTAAACGCGAGCATCGCGTTCAGTGACCCCAATTTAGTCAAGAACTCACTGTTGCGGTTTTTCAAACAGTCAAAAAATAGGACTTTGGCCAAACATTATTTCTAGAGCATGACAACCCAAGAACTCAACCTATAAACAGGACTTTGGCCAAACATTATTTCTAGAGCATGACAACCCAAGAACTCAACCTATACTCAACTAATTTCAAATTTGTTTCAGAGGTATGCTTAAAATACCTTATAAATCACTGTGCTTGCCCTAGTGCAGCACAGAAGTGGCTGGATCTAAAGATCCAACAACCTTGCTCACTAACATTAAGCACAATGTTCCAACCCTCAGTCCACACAGATCTAACTTGATCTGAAGTGAGCATCAAGCTCAGGGAACTATTTAGAGCAAGTTTCATATTTAAATCAAAGTCTAATTCTATTTAAAACTTCTTTGTGGCATTTTATCAAACACCTAAGGGTCACAATATATACACAAGCACACAAGCCAACAAGTAAGTTGGTTCTCTGCAATCACAGCACCTGGAGCAAAATAACATGGATCAACTTACTCTACTAAGTTCAGGCATTAATCCCAGCAATTTAATTTTCACCTTGCACCCATGGATTATTATAACCCGAGGTTGAAGAAGATGCAACATGCTTTGAAAATCGTGATGCTTCAACCAGAAGCTCTGGGACCAAAATACTAGCACCCAATTGATGCTATGCACTTCCAAAATATACCTGGACCCGAGCCCGGCGTTGGGGTGCGGCGGCGGCGGCGGGGAGCAAAGCTCCATTTTGGAGCTCAAGCCCGTTAATGGCGGATTTTTACAGAGGCTATAGGAAGCCTTCTAAATTGCATGGAAGCTTCCTCTGGTCCATAAAAAGCTTCCCGACTAACCCTCGCCGGCCGGAGTTGGCCGGAACGCCGGCGGCCGAGATTTGATCCCATTTCGAACCCATCTTGGCCGCGCTTCAACCGCGCTGCATGGTTGCCATGCAAGTGCATGGATGGACTCCCCTCGGTCCCTAGAAGAGTTCTGGGCAGGTGGCCGGCGTCGGAGAAGCTTGACGGCGCCGGAGCACGAAGCTCGGCCAACATGCATAAAACTCAAAAACTAGGGTTCCATTCTGCGACTTCCTTACTTGATCAAACTTCACCAATTTTCGTGGAGATGATCACTGGCTCCTACAGTCCAAGCCCATCATTTTATTTCTCACTTTGGTTCATTGGTTGCGGAGTTCTTCCGAGGCGGAGCTATTCTAGGTTTCCGGCGAGACCTTGCTCCCGCCGGCCAACCAACATGCATGGGGGCTCGGGCTTGTGCAGGGAGAATCCTAAGAGCCAAATTAGGCTTCTGCTATGGGTCTAGGGTGCAAACAACCATTGGTTTGGAGTCCTTACCTTAGCCGGAGTTGTGGAAGAGAAGAAGAAGCCGGTTCTTGGTCCCTCCTCCACGCGCAACCTCGGCAAGCTCCAGTAACACTCCACAGGCACCAGAGAATCCTCAGAGTACTCCAGATCCAAACTTGAGCAAAGTTGGTTCCAACTTCTTCTTTCTCTCTCTCTCTCTCTCTCTCTCTCTCTCTCTCTCTCTCGAGTTCCTCTAATGGAGTTGTGTCCCTCGGCCACCCCAGCACCCGAGGTTATGAGGATTAACTCTTGGGAGTTATAAATCCCAAGAGTATTCCTCGTGTAACCTCCCACGAGTAGCCCAAGAGACACCCTAAAATAAATGCAAGATTCTTTGTATTTTGCAAAAAGGTCCTTGTACAATCAACTCCGAACCCCTAGGTCCCTCCTGTAGATGCAATATGCACCCAGCACCTTAAAGAATTAACCTTGTTAATTTAGATACATAAATACTAAAGTTTTCTAAAAAATACCCCCTTTTCGGTGCATTTCACGCATTTCGAGATAATCCGCTCGACGAATTGCGAAACAGACTTCGCCACGACGTCCGGCTCGTCGAGACCTGTCAAGTAGCCTATTTGTTTGCTTAGTTTGGAGCTCGTATGAAATCTCGGGCCATCTTGTTCTTTATGTCGTAAACTGATGCACGCACCTCGATGCACCCGGATCGCCAAACGCGAAATCCGTCAGTGCCATTGCGCTCAGAACGTCGAAATTAGCTAGGTTCGACTACTCATACCCCTATGTCAAGGTTCCGGATAGTAAATCGGCCAATAGTGGTCGAAAGGGGATTGGAAACATAGGGTTACTATTCACAACTTAAGTTGTGGGACCCGTTCTTCTTCGCTGTTTTGCGGAAGATCCGACCGTTGGATCGTCGACAAGTGAATATGAACTTTTCATGTTTTGTCGAAACGATCGCAATGGTGCCCTCAGATTTTCGAGATCAGGCCCCGATCAAAAGTCGATATTTCTGGGCCACTATTGATCCACTAAGTCTCAAATTCTGCCAAATTAATAACTTTATAAATAATAAATATTTAAATTTCAAAGTTACTACATCTATATGGCCGTCTTTTGATTTTGCAAGATTATATGGCCTTTTCGTGGTTACCCTAAAAGATGAATTAAAGGGTATATTTATAGGTTAGAAACCACTGGATGAGGATAAGAATCAAAAACTATCCTTTTCTGGAATTTTACATGACGACGATCCGGATCAGACTTCGGCGATCCGGATTGCAGTAACGAGACAAACAGTTTCCAGAAAAACCAAGGTTCGGGATCCGGATCGAAGTGCCTGATCCGGATCGTTCATACAGTTTCACCAAACACCAACGTTCGGGATCCGGATTGCAAAGCCCGATCCGGATCGTTCATAAAACATGGTAAAACCAGTGTTCGGGATCCGGATCAAGGAAGGCTACGATCCGGATTGAACTTGTGTATGAACGAACACCCTTCGGGATCCGGATTGGAAAGTCTGATCCGGATCCTGAACATGTACCAAGTCCAGTTTTTGATTTTTTATGTAATTAAAAATTCATCAAAGTGTTTCTACACTATAAGAAGTATTCGGATCACCAAAAATAATTAGTTAAACATACCTGTCACGCCCCGGGTGTAAACCAGAACCCGGGCTCGTCTACAGATCCGCCGTATACACGGAAATTTCCCGTGTATACGAAGCGCTTGTAACCTGCTCAAATATACAGATGATATAATAAAAGAGCAAAAACAGAGCTAAACTAGAACTAATACATCTCAGATAAAGCTGGAAAGTAAAAGTGCGGAAGTAAACTCTCAATAATACAAATATCTCTCCCAGCCCACTGATCAAATACAACCAGCTGGCCGAAGCCAAACCCAAAAGAAATGAAAAGTAGAGTATCTGAGAGTATCGGGGTACATCTAGTAACTGAACTGGTGCCTGGGTAGACCGCTATCTAGTCCGCGATCCTCTTACCTCGGTCTGCTGAGGAGGGTCCTGTAACTCCCGCAGATGACTCTATAAACAAAGGGAAAGAAAAAGAAAAAACAACAGTGGGGAGTGAGAACTACTATAGAACAGTAGCCTCCTCCTAGTGGGTAAACCTCAAACTCAGACATGCCCACTAGGACTATAAGAGGCGGAAAATGAAACAAGGGTGGTAAGCTGTAAATATGACTACTGATGAAGAAGCTACCACTAAATGCCTCTAAAATGCCAAGCAAGAAGTGTAGCTAGTAATATGCATCAGAATACAAAGGCCTGCCTGCCTAGACCCAATCTGATCACCAGTGAGCACTGGTACTGCCTGCTGTGCCTGCCAAATCGGGTATGCCAGCCTACGCATAACACCGATAGGGAAAAGGAGTCCCAAGGACTCAAAGCCTGTATAACGCGCACTCCGGAGTGGCACTCAAGGGGAGCGATCGACACGAGTATAATGCCTCAGTAAAGTATCATAGATCAGCAGGACTGGGTCATGACTCTGATCAAAGTGGGAAAACCCATCCATCAAAGAATGCCCCAAAATCTCTCCCCCAATCCGATGCAACGACAACTGTCCGATCAACCGCCCAAGGTCCGCGGTTGCCGCAATGCCCTGCCATCTCAGCCTGCCTGTCCCAAATCCCAACTGCCTGACTACACTATCCCAGCCCCTGCTCGAACCCGAGCGCACAATCCCCTAAGTCTAGATAACCGGAGGAAAGAAGATAAAAGCATGGTTTCTCCCTATGAGGTTTAGGTGACATACTGTTACAAGAATTACCCATTAATTAGTACTACGTCCATTTTAAGATGCAAAGCCCTAACTGCAAGTCTAGTTCTCAATCAACATGCCATTTTCGCTTTTACCGGTTCTTTAGCAATGTAATACAAAAGCAACTCAAATAGGCCTAGTGGGGACATCCCAAGTAGGAGGTTAACAACGGTACCCACCTCGAGCGCTAAATCCGGTCCTCGAAGGCTAAGTCCGCGCCCGATCCGACCAATCCCGCAATACTGCACCATAAGTCCCAAAGGATGCACACATAATTATTATCCAACTTTAATCTAAAAATCTGTCCCCAAAATCTGTTTAATAATTCAGCCATTTTCACCTGCGAAACGTGCCCAAGAAATTCCCAGAAAAATACTACTGCGATCTACGCGACGATCCGGTCGAAACAAGTACATGCACGTCTCCACACGATTTTCCTACGCTGAGAACCAAAATCGACAAGGGAACCACCCCGAACAATGCATTCATCCAAAACTGTGATATAAAATTCTGTAAAAAAAAGGGTTCTCACCTTCGGGGAAATTCCAGGAAAATCCAAGAAAATTCAGAGAGACTCCTTGCGATGCGTAGATGCAAATCCCTTTGTGAATCGCCCTGATCCGACGTCCGTGTGCAAAGTTATCGCCAAAACAAGGCAGTGCTGTCCCAAAACTCCGTGACAGAAAAGGGTCAAAATGAGGCCACAGAAACTCCAACAAAGCCTCGGAGTCAGAAGAAACTCACAACAGAGGAAAATGAAGCCCTACCTGTTAAGAATCCAACGGCGCAAAAATCGCGCGAAACATAGGAGGTCGGGATGAGTCTGGGGAGCCAGAACACCGAAATGCGACGAATCAGGTTTGCCGTAGATGATCGTCGCGCCACGCCGGAAAAATCTCAAACCTCGGGATCGGAGCCTCCTAAATCCTAAGAAGCCTACAGGAGATGTAGATTGAGAGAGAAAAATTTCTTAGAAGGGACCTTGGGGTGGAAATGAAACGTTGGAATGGAGAAAACGGCCCCTCAACTGCTCTATACAAAGCCAAAAACCCACGTTGGGCCCTTTGCGGATTCCGTGGACCGCGCCCCTGCAACGGACCAACCACAGCCCGACACGTGGCTCCCGCCCGTTGCTGTGCACCGCCGCTCAAAATCCTGCACCGGCCCGCCTTCCTTCCCGTGGACCGCGCACCGAAGACCCGCCAATTGGCGCCCGCCACGTGGCCCCGCGCCGGGCTCATGCACCCGGCCGCGCTGCTGCTCCATGGACCAGCTGCTGCGGACCGGCCAATGAGGGCCCGCCACGTGGCGCTCCAGCGGTCCATGACTCCCCCCACTGCACCAGAAAACACCAGAAACATCCGGGAGTCCGTTTTTGGGCATCCGGACTCAGAATTCAACAAGTAACTAGCCGTTTCAAGCGTTTTTCCGTGCTGAATCCAAATACGCCCTCTGTTTGGCCTAGAAACTTTTCTAAAATTCGGCAACTGCCGCCGAAGGCCAAACTAACACTAATTACCACCACGGACCCATCTGTGCCGTCCTTTTTACACACTGTGGATCAGACACCATCAATAGGTGTTTCACACATTGGATTCATGGGTAAAACAATGCATGGAAACCTGGATCATCACATCCTCCCCCACTAAAAAAAGTTTCGTCCTCGAAACAAAGCACATACCTCAAGCTGGGGCCTCGAACAAGTGGGGGTGGGCATCCCTCCAACGTTGACTCCAGCTCCCAAGTAGCCTCGCGCTCGCTCTGGTTGCTCCACAGAACCTTCACATAAGGGATGGCCCGGCTGCGCAACTCTCTAACCTCACGATCCAAAATCCACAGTGGCCGCTCGACATAGCTCAAGTTCTCAGCAATCTCCAGTGGGGCGAAATCAATAATGTGCGATGGGTCATGAACATATCTCCTAAGGGTGGATACATGAAACACGTCGTGAACACCAGCCAATCTGGGGGGAAGTGCAAGCCGGTAGGCAACTGGCCCTACGCGCTCCAATACCTCAAAAGGTCCAATATAACGAGGGCTCAGTTTTCCATGAATCCCAAATCTTCGAATCCCCTTCGAAGGCGAGACTTTCAAAAAGACATGATCGCCCACCTGAAACTCCAAGTCTCGTCGTCGGGTATTAGCGTAACTCTTTTGTCGGCTCTGAGCGGTCTCAAGATGTCGTCGAATCAGTCTGACCTTCTCCTCTGCCTCCACTAGTAGATCAGGACCCAAGGTCTTCTTCTCACCCACGTCGCTCCAGTATAGGGGTGACCGACACTTGCGCCCATACAACTCCTCAAACGGAGCCATCTGGATGCTCGCTTGATAGCTGTTGTTATACGCAAACTCAACCAATCCTAGGTGTCGGTGCCACCCTCCCCCAAAATCCAGAACGCATGCCCGCAGCATATCCTCGAGAGTCTGAATGGTGCGCTCTGACTGTCCGTCCGTCTGTGGGTGGTATGCTGTGCTGAAGCGAAGCTGTGTCCCCAGAGCCGTCTGTAAACTCCTCCAGAAGTGCGAGACAACCTCGAGTCTCTATCCGATACAATGGAAATGGGTATCCCGTGCAATTTGACCACCTCAGCCAAGTACATCTGTGCCAGTCGATCCAATGGCCAAGTCATCTGAATTGATAAAAAGTGGGCGGATTTGGTGAGCCTATCCATGGACCACCCAGATCGCATCCGCTCCAGTCTGAGCTCTCGGCAATCCAGTGACAAAATCCATAGTGATATGGTCCCACTTCCATTCAGGGATTGGGAGACTCTGCAACTTGCCAGCAGGTACACGATGCTCAGCGTTTACTTGCTGACAAGTTAGGCAGTGTGCCACAGAATCTGCCAATATCTCTTTTCATGCCGCTCCACCAAACTGTGCCTTGAGGTCCTTATACTCTTAGTCCCACCAGGAGGATGGTATAAGGTGTATAATGAGCCTCCCGCAAGATCTGCTCTCAAATCTCTGAGTCCATCGGCACGCAAGCTCGGTCCCTGTACCGTAGTACTCCCGCAGCATCGACTGAAAAATCCCTGTCTCGCCAGCCTGAATCTGCTCTCGAATCCTCATCAAGTGGGGGTCCTCACTCTGTTTCTCCCGAATCCTGTCTAACAGAGTGGGCTTCACGACTAATGACAGAAGTCTAGCAGAAACCCCAGGGGACACCACCTCAAGCTCTAATCGCCTCATCTGCTCCAGTAATGGCGCCTGGTCGGTGATCATCAAGGATAGGCTCTGCACTGCTCTCCTACTCAGGGCATCCGCGACCACGTTTGCCTTGCTGGGATGGTAGAGTATGTCCACATCGTAGTCCTTTAACAGCTCCAACCATCTGCGCTGCCTCAAATTGAGCTCCTTCTGTGTGAACAGATGCTTCAAGCTCTTGTGGTCAGTGTAAATCTCGCAGTGCTCCCCATATAAATAATGGCGCCACAACTTCAGTGCGAAGATCACAGCAGCTAGCTCCAAGTCATGGGTAGGGTAATTCTTCTCATAATCCTTGAGTTGCCGCGAAGCATAAGCGATTACCTTACCCTCCTGCATCAGCACGCAACCAAGCCACTGTGCGATGCGTCACTGTAGATCACATATCCTTTCCCCATAACAGGGAGGGAAAGGATAGGAACTGACATCAATCTGCTCTTCATTCCTCGAAGCTCCTCTGGCAATCCTCACTCCAGATGAACTTAACTCCTTTGCGCGTCAAACGCGTGAGGGGTGTGGAAAGTTTTGCAAAACCTTCTACAAACTGACGGTAATATCCAGCCAGCCCAAGAAACTGCGAATCTCTGCTACCGTCGTCGGTCGGGGCCAATCCCGGACTGCCTCAATCTTCGCTGGGTCTACCGCCACTCCTGCAGCTGAGATCACGTGGCCCAAAAAGGCAACCTCTCGAAGCCAAAACTCGCACTTCGATAACTTGGCATACAACTTCTTCTCCCTCAGAAGTTGCAGCACAATCCTCAGGTGCTCCTCGTGCTCCACATCGCTCCGAGAATAAATCAAGACGTCATCGATGAACACAACCACAAACCGGTCAAGATAAGGTCGAAAGATCCGGTTCATCAAATCCATAAATGCGGCAGGGGCATTAGTCAATCCAAAAGGCATGACAGTGAACTCATAATGCCCGTACCGAGTCCTGAATGCTGTCTTTGAAACGTCCTCGGCCTTCACCTTCAGTTGGTGGTAACCAGACTGTAAGTCGATCTTAGAGAAGACACAAGACCCTTGCAGCTGATCAAATAGGTCATCGATGCGCGGCAAAGGGTACTTGTTCTTGATGGTCACTTTATTCAGCTCTCGTAATCCACACACAGTCGAATGTGAACCATCCTTCTTCTTCACGAACAGCACCGGCGCTCCCCAAGGTGACACACTGGGCCTCACGAAACCCTTGTCCAATAAATCCTGGAGTTGCGCCTTCAACTCTCGTAGCTCAGCCGGTGCCATTCGGTAAGGGGCCTTAGAGATTGGCGCAGTTCCTGGAACTACGTCAATCAAAAACTCGACCTCCCTATCCGGCGGCATACAAGTCAGCTCTGGTGGGAAAACATCCGTGAACTCGTGGACAATAGGGATATTCGCGAGTCCCGGCGCCGCCGCAGGCCCTCAACCACACTGGCCAAAAAGGCCACGCATCCACTGCGCATCATCTGCCTCGCACGAGAAGTCGAAACTATCGAGGCGAAGAAAGTACTCTGGCATCCTCTGTACACAATCACCTCCTGGCCTGGCTCGCTAAAAGTCACCGTCCTCGCGGCACAGTCAATAGTCGCATAATAGCGAGTCAGCAGTCCATCCCAAGTACCATATCAAAGTCTCGCAACTGACTCAGGACCATCAGGTCCGCTGGCAAGATCCACGACTCGATCTGTACAGGGCAAGACCAACAACACTCCTCTACACGCAAAGTATGCTCCGGAATCTGTACCTCTAATGCATGTGGCAACCGACCTAACTCTAGTCCAAGGGATAATGCGAATGCTCTATGATAAAAGAATGTGATGCACCGGTATCAATAAAGTGCGAGCTCTACTGCCAGAAAGTAAAATGATACTGCCACCACGTGGTCGGCTGCCAGGGAGTCCTCAACATGGGCGGCATAGACCGCCCGCTCTGCGCTGGTGGTCGGTAGTCTGCTGGATGGGAGGAAGGAGCCCTGCGCCTAGGGCATAGGATCGCTGCTGGGGCGCCGCAGAAGGAGCAGATGCGAGGAAGGAGTCGTCGATGGCGCATAAGGGCAAGTAGCTCGAACATGGCCTGAATGTCCGCACCGGTAACAGCGGCCAAAACTCAAATCACATGTATCCGCAGCATGCTGACCCTTGCAGAAAATGCACTTAACCGTAGACTGGGGCTGCCTCGCCTGCTGCTGCTTGCCTCTGCCCTGAGGTCCCTGCTGCCGCGACTGTGACCTCTGCGGCTGGGAGTGCTGCTGCTGTCGTGGGGGCCTCTGAGATCCACCAGGCCCTCGCCGATCCGAACGTCCACGGCCCGTGAACTGAGGCGGTGGCGGTCAGGGGCGGCCTCCAGAAACTAGCCTGTCCCCCGTCATCCTGCGCTGGTCGCTTCCTGTCAGAACCCTGAGCAACCAAGCCTCCACGCCTGGCGACGACGTGGTCTCCCTCTCGACCCACTGTGCATGCTCTGCTGCCTCCTCCAGGGTCTGTAGCCTCTGTGCATGTACCAAGGTATAAACCTCTGGGCGCAGGCCCGTCTCAAACAGCTCCACCTGATGGGGTCGTCCCTAGCGACATAGGGAACGCAGTTGAGCAGTCGCGAAAATTCCTGGAAGTAGTCCCATGCCGACCGGTCGCCTTGCTGGAGATTCTTCAGATCATCCTCCATCTTTTTCTTCACGCTGGTAGAAAAGTACGTATCCAGAATCATCCTCCTGAACTCAGACCAAGGTAGCTGCCGGGTGATCTGAAACTCCAGGGGCTCCACCGACGCCACCACGTATCAGCATCCCCGTCCAGGCAATGCACAGCCATGTGCACCCTATACTTCTGGTCGATGAAGAAGTCTCGGAACAACTTTCCATTGCTGAAAGCCAAGTCCCAACCTCCCAAGGGTGAGTGCTCCGCCCCGAAAATCTAGGCGGTCCCCGCTTGCAGAAAAGGGTGAGTTTTAGTGAACTCCTGCTCCTCCGCGGGGGTCAAAGGTCGGATCGCTCCCGGGGCCCCGCTGCCCGAGGATGGTGCCGCAGGCACAAGCGGTATAGTCGGGGTACAGCGGTGGTACGGGGGCCTCAGCCGTAGTAGGGGGAGGTGCCCCAACCTGAGCAAGCAGCTGCTCGAACCTCTGCTCCTGCGGTGGTTACCTTCCGCCAGCTGGGCCACCATGGCCCTCAACTCGGCAATCTCTGAAGGTCCGGACTGCTCGGCCCTCCGGGGGTGTAGGGGTACCCGGGTGGGAATCCGCCGCCTGGGAGGCATCCTGTCAGACAAGGAACCACAGATCAGTAACGAAACCATACTGACCCAATCTAGCGAAAGTCAAGGCATCCTCCTATTTCTGTAACCTTATGTTGTCTGCAGCCAACATAATAGTTCACCAGAAATAAGACATGCCAATCCCTCTTCACTCACTGGAAGAGTCAAATAACACATGACCAAATTGCCGACTTTCGCATAATGTCGCGTCACTCACGCCCTGCCTTCCTAGGTCTGCCAAGCCTAGGGTTCCTAAGTCCCAACTGACCTATCCCTAAGCTCTGATACCAACTTAATCTGTCACGCCCCGGGTGTAAAACAGAACCCGGGCTCGTCTACAGATCCGCCGTATACACGAAATTTCCCGTGTATACGAAGCGCTGGTAACCTGCTCAAATATACAGATGATAAATAAAAGAGCAAAAACAGAGCTAAACTAGAACTAATACATCTCAGATAAAGCTGGAAAGTAAAAGTGCGGAAGTAAACTCTCAATAATACAATATCTCTCCCAGCCCACTGATCAAATACAACCAGCTGGCCGAAGCCAGACCCAAAAGAAAAAAAGTAGAGTATCTGAGAGTATCGGGGTACATCTAGTAACTGAACTGGTGCTGGGTAGACGCTATCTAGTCCGCGATCCTCTTACCCGGTCCGCTGAGGAGGGGCCTGCAACTCCCGCAGATGACTCTGCAAAAACAAAGGGGAAGAAAAGAAACCAACAGTGGAGGAGTGAGAACTAATATAGAACAGTAGCCTACCTCCTAGTGGGTAAAACT
>JAQNDB010005128.1:0-20795 GCA_029204045.2 Tillandsia leiboldiana | reverse complement strand
ACTCATATGCCCCTAGCGTGTCCTGAACGCCATCTTGGCGAGATACTCAGCTGTAATTCCAAATTGGGCAGGCCTTCATAATCGAACAATGCTGGAGTATAACTCCTCCCAAAAAGGTCCTAAATAATACCTGGACCTTCCAGGGCTCCCAATCACAAAGGAACTCTCACAGTCGTGTATCAACGACGCGGCACTAGGTCAAACAAACCCTCTATCCATCAGGGTCCACGCACCTATGCCACAACTCTCACAGCACTACAAATGATATATAACGAGGTGCTATCGAGGTAGGCGTGGTTCCCAGAACCACGTCAATCGAAATCACAATTCCCTAACCGGCGGCATCATCATCAGCTCAGGTGGAATCACACCGGGACCTCCACGAGCAACAGGAATATCCTTTTACGTCCCGGTGCCGCCGTAGGCACTCTCACACTGTCGCTAAAACTGAGTACCCAAGCAGTCATAACAAACGAGCCTTCCGTTGTCTGCCTCGCAGAAAACAAGGTCCTTTCTCTCAGCAGTCAAACATCCTGTGGCACTATGCCAACCAGTCCCAAGCACTGGGTCTAAACACCGAACGGCCACAAATACCAATAGTCTGCCGGCATAACTCACGCCTCTACTGCACTGGACATGATCCACAAGCCTTCCCCACCTGCACAATACCAACAGTAACCTGTACCTCTAGTGCACAGGGCAACAACTCTGCTCTAGTCCATGCAGGAATGCAAAGTGCACTAACTCCGACTGCTGTGACGAAATCACACTTGCGACAACTCAATCCACTACCGTGGCGCCCTCCAACCGGGCAACACAAATTTATCCACTCGATGCAAGTGGTCGTCGCTCAGCCTGCCAAAGTATCTAGACCAATCACAAAAGGAGCACGACCTCTGTCCATGCTCACACTGAGGTGACGAATGTGGTCTCTCGCAGGCAGCCAATCCACGCTACCGCTGCGCCACTCTGATAAAAGAAAACTGATGCTGCCATCGGGGTCCACCCAACCTCTGACGTCTCAGAAATCCACCTGGATATCATCGTCATACGACAACGCACAATCAACTCGTGCAATTCCTTATATAATTATCCTTACTAAGCTCACCCCTCAATAACACATAATGTACCCCATACATGCCTGTTATCAATCACACAGGGTAACATCCCCCCTTGGGTAAGCTTTAACATAATCCATCCACAAGGATATCCACTATCCTGGAAGGTAATGAAATGTCCTTGCCGGCCGACCTGTCCTCCAACACCTAGCGCCAAGCGCCTCTATCCCAGACTCGCCTCTCTCGGGCAGACCCCTATACAAAGGAGCTGCAACGCTACGCCCCATACACAATGCCTACTCCATCGAGGCATCCAAAATCCAAACGGGGAATCAAATAACCTGAAAGGTATCCTGATGCAATCCACTCACAGTCAAGCATATCCTATGCGCCATGTCCCCCAAGTCATAGAGCGCGCAGTTCGATAACTGCATAAACCCTTTTTGACACCAGGAGGCTCTCAAGCAGTCTTTCTATCACCACCAACCACGATTCTACCCCAAGAGGCTCCAAACTTAATCCTATGAATCGGGGTGGTTTAACTGCCGAAACTGGCTCAACTGATCAATGGTGTCCCATAGCTCATCCGTTTGTCAACAATCCACCCTGCCTCGGCGCCTCGGCACTAACCATTGGCACGGAGGGGCTACTCACTCCCTCAGTACTACCGAAATCCTCGCCCCTGAGGATACTGCAACCGGGTGGTCTCAGAAAGAAGCACTGTCGAGCTGCCCGCTGCTCCGACAACTGTGTCGCTAAAACCAGATGCTCGCTCACTCTGCCGCTGATAGGCCTCTGACAAACCTGTCATCTGGGTCCGGAGTCCTCTGACCCCAATCCGGTATCCGGCCTGAAACAACTAGCTCAGACCCAACTGCCGCACCAAGGTGCGCCCGGGTCAAGGCCCAACGTCGGGGAGACACCGCTCGCCACGACAAACCGCAAATCAGCACACCCCAAACACTCGACCCAATCTAGCGAAAGTCAAAGACATCCTTCTATTTCTGTAACCTTATGTTGTCTGCAGCCAACATACTGTCCCACAGAAATAGAATATGTCGATCCCTCTTCACACACTGGAAGAGTAAACAAATAAATCGCCGACTTTCGCAAAGTGTCGCGTCTCTCGCGCCCCTATCATCCTAGGGTCTGCTAAAAGCCTAGGGTTTCCTAAGTCCCAACTGACCTATCCCTAAGCTCTGATACCAACTTAATCTGTCACGCCCCGGGTGTAAACCAGAACCCGGGCCCGTCCACAGATCCGCCGTGCACACGGTATTTCCCGTGTACACGAAGCGGCCAGTAACCTGCTCAGATATAAGAGATATAATAAAAGAGCAATAAAAACAGAGCTGAACTAAAACTAATCCATCTCAGACTGAAGCTGGAAATAAAATACAATACATCTGTATATAAATGATACAGCAGTCTCTCCCAGCTCACAAAATAAATACAACCTGCTGGCGAAAGCCAGTCCCAAAAGTGAAAGTACTACCGTCTGAGGAAACATGGGTACACCAACAGTCCAGCTAACGTGCTCATCCTGCCTCGGGATCTATCTACTCAGCCGTCCTCTCTCCTCGACCCGCCACTGTAAGCCCAGTAGCACCCGCAGAAGACACTGCAAAACAAGGGAGAAGAAAAGGAGGAAAGAAGAATGGGGGTGAGACTACTAGTAAACCAGTAGCCTCCCCTAGTGGGTTAAAACCTCGACTCTGACACGCCCACTAGGTCTACCAGAGGCAAAAGGAATAAAGGTGGTATGCAATGAGTATGACTCCTGATGAAAAGCTACCACTAGAATGCCTCTAAAAACTGAGCTAAAAGAATAGCTGAATGTATGCATCAGAATACAAATGCCTGCCTGAATAAACCCCAATCTGACCACCAGTAAACACTGGGTACTGCCTGCTCTGCCTGCCAAATCGGGTATGCCAGCCTATGCATAACACCGATAGGGGATGGGAGTCTTGAAGACTCGAGGTCTGAAAACCGCACACTCCGGAGTGGCACTCGAGGGGAGCGACCCACACGAGTCAAGTGCCTCAGTAACAAGTATCAAAGTCAGCAGGACTGGATCATGACTATGACCAAAGTGGGAAAACCCATCACTAAAGGGAGACCCGATCTCAACGTGATGCAATATAACAAATAGTGGGAAACTCCATCCACTAGAGACCTGATACCCAATCTGATGCATAAGCAACCTCCGGTCAACCGCCCAAGGTCCGCGGTTGCCGCAATACCCTGCCATCAAGCCTGCCTGTCCCAAAACCCAAGATCCTGACTACACTATCCCCAAACCCCCTGCTCGCGCACGAGCTACAAATACCCTGAGCCTCAAACGAAAGGAGAAAAGAATAATAAAAAGGTTTCTCCTATGTCAATTCCAGCAAGATAGTGTAGCAGAAAAAAGGTGGCCTATCTAGGTGACCATACAAGCATGCAAATGTCCCAAGATGATATAAAGATAAACAGATGTCGATAACCTTCATAATGTCAGAGCATGTAGAGAACAGTATGAGAATAGTAAATATGAGGTAGCCTGTGCCTGCCTATGCCACATACCCAAAGCCCACAAATCATTGATTAGCCTTATCCTTTAACATGACGCTGCTGTTCTACAATCATAATCCCCAATCAAGCAAGTTCTAACAATATCTGTTTAATCACAATAAGCCTGCCATTGCCACACATAAAGTGCATTTATCCTTTTAATCAAAGAAGCTACTCAAATGCCTAGCGGGTAATCAAAAGAAGAAGGGTTAACAACCACACCCATAATGACAATCCTGACCCAGATCCAACATCCGGTCAACCGCCTACTATCCGCAATAGCCGCAATACCCCAAAAGCTAAAATCCAAGCCCCGACTACACTATGCCGATCCCTGCTCAAACCCGAGCAACAAATAGCCGCCTGCCTAAGGAATAGGGGAAGAAGAGACAATAGGGTTCCTCCTAAGTCAGTCCCAACATATAGTGTAGCGATCAGAAATGGTCTAACTAGATATCCCTGAAATCAAGCCTATCTCCCCATGGAAGAAAGAAGGGGAGTGACAAATAGTGGTTCACCATGTGTACCAAGTAATAACTCCACCTGGGTGTAATCATCATGCTAAACCATAATCCAACCACACATGTCCATAACCTGCTAATCACCCTCACATGAATCATCCACCTATGCCTAGCCAAAAATCCTCAAGTGGTACCCTCCCACAAGACGCCTCACAATATCACAATATGAAAGTACATCCCCCTCCCTCATGCAAGGTTAAATGCTAAAACGATGTCCATGAAGCATGTATAAGTTCCAACATGTCAAGTTTCCAATATAATGTTTTCCATATGATAGGCTCACAATTATCCAGTTAAGCATGCATGTCCATTAGGTGACCATTCAACATGTTCAATAAAGGGGATCACTCTAATATTCCTAGTGGGTACATCAGAAAAGAGGAGTAAAGCAACCACCCACCTGGAATTGCGCAACCCAAGGCTGTCCAATATCTCTTTTTCACGCCACAAGTCCAAACAGATAAGCCGCCGCGATCACTGTTCACAATTACCCCAAAACATGCAATTAAACATACAATTATCCTCAAAACATGCTATTCTAGTAATCAGTCCAGAGTTGAGCCTTTTTCACCTGCGAGTTGTGCACAGAAAATTCCCAAAAATATACCGTCGCGATCCTCGCGACGAGCCGGTCGAAACGAGTATCTGCACGCTCAAATCCGAGTTTCCTACACTGAGATATAAATTCGGCAAGGGGACTATCCCAAAGAACTCTGTACTGTAAATTTCAGCACCAAATACTGAAAATAATGCCTTTTTCACCTTCGGGGAAAATCCAGAAAAATCCAGGAAAATTTGAGGATGTTCCTTACGATGTGTAGATGCAAAATGCCTTGTGAATCACCTCAATCCGATGTCCGGTTGCGGAGATATCGCTGAAAGATCGAACCGCTGTCCAAAACTCCATCACAGCAAATGGTGTCACAGTAAACTCAGGAAAACTCCTCGAAAAACGTGAAACGAGGGGAAACAGGAAATACCAATATTAAAGCTCTGTCAGTCGCCGTTCCAATGGCGGAAGAATTGCCGGAAAATGTGATCGGGGTAGGCCCTGTGAGCTCTTGCATCGAAATGCGACGAAAGGGGTACACCGATGAAGGAACGTCGCGCGGCGCCGGAGAAAATGGAAACCTCGAGATCCGTGCCGCCGAAAAATCCAAAACTCCACCATATGCTCCCCCTCTTCAAGATGAAGATTTCATCTTCTCACTCCTCGAGAAGATGAAGCCTCTAAGGTGGTGAAAAATGCCCTTGAATGAGCCTCGGATGGAGATAATAGGAAAACCAGAAAAATCTTTTCCATTAATTCCCTCTGTGTCCCGCCGAACAGGAAACACCAAAACCTGTCCACTAAAATGCTGCCACGTGTCCACAGAACACAAAACACCAATTACATCCAATCCAGTTGCGACACGTGGCCCCCGACCGCGCCTGCCCGCGCGCCCAGACGCGCCTGCTGCCCCTTCTGCCCGCACAGTTGACCAACCAATAGGGGAATGCCACGTGTCATGCCTCTGCCTAGTGAACCCGGTGCACGAAATCCTGTGGACCGAACGAATAGAAACCAGCCACGTGTCCAAGCCCGGTGCACCGTGAACCGTGAGCCAACCTCAATACTCCGTAGACCAACCGCCCTGAGCCGACCTATAGGATGATGCCACGTGTCCCCCGCCTCGGTGCACGCCCGCCGCGTGGACCACCCGCCTGCCCGCGCGCCCGCGCGCTGCCCGCGCCCTGCCCGCGCCGCGCGCCGCCGCTTGCCGCCTGCCCGAGGCCGCGCCGCCGCCCGCCGGCGCTGCCCGCCGCCGCCGCCTGCCGCCGGCGATCGCCGGAGTTACTGTTCCGGCGGTGAACAGTACCCGAGCACCAAAAATACAAGTGGGTAGTCCGTTTTGACCGTTTTCGCGCGCTGATTCCAAATACGACGTCCATTTCGCCAAATTCCAACCCGATAATTCGCCGGAGGCTCCCGGAAAGGTATTTTCAATCCGAATTTCGCGCCGAGTCCAAATTTGATATCCGATTTGCGCGAAAACACTTCTAAACATCCGACGGGGTCCCCCGATTACCTACGTGATCCATTTTAAGCCCGGAGTTCATCACTTGAGTCCAAATTGGCGCACGAACACCGCCGACATGCCCCGTAGGCCTCCGGAAGCTGCCGATCACACTGTAAAGTCCTATAGAATTCCGGATCATCACACGTACAAGGTGATATACCGTACTCACAGACGACTCAACCTTTTTCATACGCTCCTAGTAGATCTTCTCCGCTCGCTCCGCAACGCTTCTCGAATCCACGAATAGCATCCAACGCCGAATCTATGGCGTCCAACGTCGAATCCACGACATCCAACCGAATCCACGGTCTTCACCCAGTAGCACGTCTCGAATCCACGAACGTACCTCGCTCCGAATCCACGAGAGCGGTAGCACCTTGAATAGACAAGGCCACGCGAGTCCACGCGCCGATTTTGGGAAAATCGTTGTTTTTGGGTGGTGATGATCCGCCGAATACTTAGGTCAAAGATAGATCGGAAATACCATCTAAGTATTCATTAATTTGATTCTACTCAAAATCTGAGTATGAAAACCTAGAATCAAATTAATCAATATAGATGAAGAAACATAGATTTAATCTCATTATTTCCTTTCTTCTCTATATGTGGATTTTTTTCTTTTTTACCGTATTTTGGATTACCCTAAAAAAAAGAATCGTAGGGTCTATTTATAGGTTAGAAACTGTTAGAAGAGGATAAGAATCAAAAACTAACCTTTTCTGGAATTTTACAGTACGACGGTCCGGACTGGAAATATGGCGGTCCGGACTGTCGTAACGAAACAGACTATTTCCAGAAAAACAGACGTTCGGGGTCCGGACTGTAATTTCCACGGTCCGGACTGTTCATGCAATTCCTGCAAATTCCACGTTTGGGGTCCGGACTGAAGTGACCAAGGTCCGGACTGGAATTGCGCATGAACTATCCTATGTTCGGGGTCCGGACTGTAATGTCAGGTCCGAACTCTGAACATGTAGAATGTCCAGTTTTTGATTTTTATACAATTAAAAATTCATCCAAGTGTTTCTACACTATAAGAAGTATTCGGATCACCAAAAATATTTAGTTAAACATACCTGATCCTTTTGAATTCTTCTTTCTTGAGATTGAGGTATATGATCCAAGCTTCTTCATCTTCAATCTTCAAGACTTAAATAATTTCACGAAATATGCCAACACAAATTCCTTAACAATCTCCCCCTTTGGCAGTTTCGTGACAAAATACAAATCCACTCAAGAAAATTCAAAAAAGATATTTTTGTAATTATCACCATACAACAAAAATTTACAATGGAGAACCAAATGAGATAAACTCCTAGAACAGACTCTAGACTTAGACATCTGTAATCTCTGCAAATGAAAACATTCTTGACAAAAGAGATCGTTAGATACCTCAAGAATTTTTGCTTATAAAACCAAACACAGAGATAGAGTTTATACTCATCATGACATTTATGAATTCAGATATGTAATAAGATCACAATCAAAATTAGACATATCTTCTAAGCATTAAAAACCAAATGTCATATGTATGTTAGTTAACAAACAACTTGTTAGAAATATTACATGCCCAAATAGTTAGTCGAATAGTTAGTAGAGGCATGCATGCAAAAACCAATTCAAACCAAAAGTTGATGTCATACTTACCTCTTTCATAGTTCAGTTCACAGTATACTTACCTTTCATAGTTTTCAATTTGTTCGATCATATCATTGTTCATCTCTCTCTCTCCCCCTTTTTGTCACAAAATAAGCCAAAAAGTACAAAAATAAAAAGGGCGTGTTAAAAGTCTAGAAATAAAAGCTAAACCGAAAAACCGAAAAACCTGCACAGAAGGAAAAGAAAGTCAAACAAAAATTAATCATCGGAGTCGGAATCATCTGAGGTGCTACATCCCATCTTCGAAAACATTTTCTTCATCAGCTTTTTCATCGAAGAGACTGTTTTAGTCAAAGTGATCTGGGATGCCGTAATGATTTCAAGTTCTTCTGAGATTCGCTTCTGCTCTTTCGTAATTTGTTCTTGTTCAAAAGATAAACGTTGCTGCTCCCTATAAATCGATGTCACAGACGCTTCATCATCTGGTGCTGGTGCTTGCCGTGTCGGAGATGCGGAGGTGCCGACACAGGGTTTCGTACCGCATGAAGGAGTCGGAGTGACATGAGGTAGCTTATGAAGGGACTTAACAATGGTGGATTCATTGATCATGCCTAAGCAATGTTGATACGATGTTGAACTGATATCAATCTGAAACTTCTTCAAGATCCTCATAATGATTAAAGGAAAAGGGAGTCTTTCGGTAGGATGGGGATGCTCAACATATCTGGTCATCCTATTCCAAATAATGTATGGGATATTCATGTTCAATCCCACTGCCTCAGATGAATGTTGTCACGCCCCGAGTTTAAAAACCAGCGTCTAAATTTTTTTTTTTTTTTTTTTTTTTGAAATCAGAGTTTAAAACCGGCCAGGGCGCAACAGACCGCCACATATATAGAAGAGTCCCAATCCCACTGGGGATTGAGCCCTTTTCTATATATGCACGGCTCACTTGGCATACAACCAGAGTACTAACTACGTACATCTACTAAGCAAGATTAAATTACAATATCAATAACTTCTCAATTACATTGCATTACATTTGATACAACAAATAATTAAATACTTGATCTTATCGGCTGTCCAGGGTCAAGCTCTATCTCGTGATCTCACCAACTCGTCCCGACATCTCAACACCCGCTCGACCTGAAAAACAGTCACCCGAGGGTGTGAGACACACCGGAGTGTATCCCAGTGAGCATGACGAGCCGAGAAATAGCAGATCGTACCTACTGGTATACAATGCTAGAGGATAGTAATAGATCAGGGGTTAGGGTAAAGCAGATATATAACTGGTGTTGTAAAGAAAGCAAAACTCATAATCTGGGTACAAGCATAGGAGATAATTTTAGCAGTATTTAAAACATGTATCAGGATAATCAACACATCATGAAGTTAGGACAATCAGCAAGATAACAATGGAACTATAATCAGAGGCATCACGTAGAATCATATAAAGCAACTTAACAACTCATGCATCAAATAAATGAAAACGCAAAGACCCAATCACAAGCTACCATATTGGCCTTCACAAGACCTCAGGCAAGGCTGCCCTCTTGGCACCACCTGGTTGACATTCCCCAAACTAGGGTCACGGGTTGCCTCAGCTAACCACTTTACCGGTAAAGAACATCGCTACGGGTAGCAAATCCGCTGATATTCGTGAAGTACAACGGTGCGGGCGAATCATATGCAAATGCTCAAGCTCACGGTCCACTGACCGGGTAATTGGCAACAAGCCGGGAAATCCCCACTGGGATGCAATGACAAGATCAACTGAAACTCAACACTTATGCAGGAACACTCAGCAATAAATCTCAACTCATATGCAAGATCAAAGACAAATCTCAACTCAACAGAAGCTCACAGATAAACTCAACTCAACCACACAAACCAACCAAATGATACAAAACTTAAACACATATTTTTACGAAAACTGTTTTGAAAAGTCCAAACCTCGAAGAGCATTGCCCTCGTCCTATCAAACAAGAACAGACTCAGGCGACACTACGAAGCTTGGGTTTAGGTCCAAACCTCGCAGAGCAGTGCCTTTGTCCTATCAAACAAGAACAGACTCCGGCGACCCTACGAAGCGGGGTAAAACCTCAGTTAAATAAATCTATGTGCTCAGAGAGGTATCATTTGATCAGCAGAACAAACAGGCTCACTAATCAACCATGAAAATGTCCGAGTAAAAGTATAAATACTAGAGGTGCTATGGACAATCATGTAAGGCAAAATAGAACAGATAACAGGCATAGATCAGGCAGATAGCAGATATAATATAATCAAAGAAAGGCAGGCTCAAAGAGATTAAATTAAGCTATCAACAACAGGGGTCCAACCAGTATCGCACCCCAGAGGGCCGAACTGATAAAACCCGGACCGAAGATAACCCACCTGATATAACGTAGGCGGCTAAACTGAACCAACTGTACGCTCAGCACTCCAAATGCTACCGAATAACCCTGAATGTAAATTAAGGTTCAGGAATCAACTTACTAACCAGTATATGATGTGACTTTTGCATCTAGACCCCTAGGGCTATTAAATTTTCACTTTTAGTGCCTTTTGAGCACTGTTTTCGCTCGTTCTTTCAACTGGAAAATCATTTTAACATTCCGTCACTTCCAGCAGGTTACTTATGTCTTGCTGAACACCGTGCTCACCAATTTTCAGCAGCACGGTGCCTGAGGAAAACTTCGGGTCATAAAAACCCTCTCTAACATAGCCCAAAATGAATTTTTGTTTCTCCGAGACTTCAAACACTGTTTCTAACGCGAGCATCGCGTTCAGTGACCCTGAAATAGCCAGGAATGCACTGTCGCGGCTTCGCTAACAGCCTAGAATAAGGTTTTGTTCCAACATTATTGTTTTATGTTGATTCTACTATATCTTTTAATTTAAACTTCAAACCAGCAAACTTTGTATATGAAAAGGTCTTTAAATATTGCAAGGATCATAGGGCTCACCATAATTGCAGCCCAGATCTGTTGGATCAAGAAGATCCATTATCTTGCAAACATACAAGTTCATCTTGCTCCAACTTTTATTCCACACAGAATCCTTTTGATCTGAGGTGAGCATCAAGCTCAGGGGATCATTAGAAGCAAGTTTCATATTTATAGTTTTATCAAATTCCCATTATTTCTTCATTCATGCATTTATACAAACACTTGGTGGGCATGACTCACACACACAATCACAAGCACAATCCGAATTGGGTTCTCTGTGGTTTCTGCACCTGGGCCTAACCAAGATGGACCAAACCACTCTAAAGAGTATTTGGAGCATTTTACATTAACCTAGGTGCAGGTCTGCACCAAAAGTTGGCCGAGCCCGCGAAGAAGATGGAGCTCCTTTTCTTGAAAATCGTGATCATTCAACAGGAGGTTCTGGGATCAAAATAAAAGCACAAGCAGGTGCTATTTACCTCACTGAGACTTCCCATGCATGTGGCTGGCCCCGGGGTGCGGCGGCGGCGGCGGGGAGCAAAGCTCGTTTTGGAGCTTCACCCCGTTAATGGCGGATTTTGATAGAAGCATTATGAAGCTCTCTAACTTGCATGGATAGACTCCTTGTGGTCCCAGCAAGCTTCCCGACCAACTCTCCCCGGCCGGAGATGGCCTGAGCGCCGGCGGCCGCAACTTGGTGCAAATTCGAACCCAACTCGGCCGCGCCTTCCTCGGCTTGCATGGGAGCCATGCAACAGCATGGTTGGGATCCTCTTGGTCCCAGCAAGGATTCTGGGCAGGTGGCCGGCGTCGGAGAGGCCCGCCGGCGCCGGAGCAACAAGCTCGGCCGAGTGCAACAAAAAGCCCGAACTAGTGCATAAAACTGCCATTAATTGGTTCAACCATACTCCACCAAATTTGGTGGAGTTGGTCCTCTCCTCCTACAGTCCAAGCACCTAAATTTTGGGCCGTTTTGGTGCAAGGGGTGCTGAGTTCCCTCGAGGCGGAGGAAAACTAGGTTTCCGGCGACCCATTGTGGCCGCCGGCCAACCGTGGTGCATGGGGGCTCGGGGATTTGCTGGGATGATGCTTAGGGCCAAGGAAACCGACTGCACGTGGTCTAGAGGGCTAACATACACTGGTTCGAAACCCTCACCTTGGCCGAGCTCGGGGAAGAAGGAGGAAGCCGGTTATCTTCTTCTTCTTCTTCTTCGCGCCTCCTCGGACAGCACCTAGGGAGGTCCACCGACACCAAGGAAGTCCCCCAGAGCACTCTAGATCAAAGCTTGGAGGAGTTTGGTTCAACTTCCCTTCTTTCTCTCCTTCTCTATCTCTCTCGGTTTGGGAAAAGCAATGTTCTTTGGCTCCCCTTCACTCCGGGCTCGGTTTTAAGGATAGCAGGGAACCAAAGGACACGAGTGGAGCAGTTACAAGAAGTCTAAGAGGCAATATAGAGTTTAATAAAAGATTCTTAAACCCAAAAAAACCCCCAAGCTCCATTCACACCTAAACACAAAGCTCCGAGATCCTCTTATTAGGTGCAAAATGCCCAAAACCCCTTATGGTTACAAGCCCTAGCACTTAGGCACATAAAATATTACCTTTTGTTTAGAAATTGTTGCATTTTGATCACTTTCTACGCATTTCGAGACAATCCGGTCGCCGTTTTGCGAAACAGACTTCGCCACGACGTCCGGCTCGTCGAGACCTGTCAGGTAGCGTATTTGTTTGGTTCGTTCGACGCCCGGATTAAAAGTCGTTCCATAAGGTTCGACTCAATATAACGCGTGGCACGCACTTCGATGCACCCGGGTCGCCAAACGCGAAATCCGACAGTGCCATTGCGCTCAGAACGTCGAAATTAGCTAGGATCCATTACTCATACTCCTATGTTAAAATTCTAGATAGTGGTTCGACCATTCATGATCACAAGGGGTTAAAAATTCAAAGGTTACTATTCACTTAAGTCACGGGGCCCACTTTTTGATTTCTGATTTCTGGAAGATCCGACCGTCGGATCGAAAACATATGAATATGAAACTTCTATGTTTCGACGAGACGATCGCAATGGTGATCTCGGATTTTCCAGATCAGACCCCGATCAAAAGTCGATATCTCTGGGCCCACTATTGACCCACTATCTCTCCACTTTTGCCAAAATTGACAAATTTTAAATATTTAAAGGCAAACAGAGACTTTTAAATTCTAGATTTCTACATCACCCACAACTTTTAAGAAGTTTCGTCCCCGAAACTTAACAAAACATACTTTTAGTAGGTCTCTAATGGATTCACGATAGTGACAACTAGTCACAAGACATCAATAATCTTCAAGGCTACTAGGTTAGACCCAATCTGAATATTCCCCATCACAGGGCAGAGTATTTCTCAATTCTTTCGAAAGTACGTTGTCGGCCGCCAACGTGCTTACCAAAAGAAAGGCGAAATACCATAGATCTGTCTCCAACGACTGGTTGGGGACACAACTTACACCTGAAGGTACATCACATACCTTCCCATACAGTCTCTATGCCGTTAATATCACCTCTACTAAAGGTCACTATACTCCCGAGGTCATGAATGCTAACTCACGAGAAACTGGAACCATACTTCAGTGTTTACTAATTACAACACGGTGGTCTATCTTTTAGTCTCTGATACCTGTAACCGGTCTGAGCCTTTTGGCCCTACTGAAACTTCAAGCCCACGGTCGAAACCATGACCGCGGCAAATCCTGAAATGTGAACACGAAACACTTCTAAGTTCCCAACTTACTGTACCAAAACCTAGCGCTCTCACGTGACACGAGTCATCCTAGGGTTCGTTCCTAGCCAAACCTAGACATTGCGTTTCCTATTTCTCTGATACCATCTAATCTGTCACGCCCCGAGTTTAAAAACCAGCGTCTAAATTTTTTTTTTTTTTTTTTTTTTTTGAAATCAGAGTTTAAAACCGGCCAGGGCGCAACAGACCGCCACATATATAGAAGAGTCCCAATCCCACTGGGGATTGAGCCCTTTTCTATATATGCACGGCTCACTTGGCATACAACCAGAGTACTAACTACGTACATCTACTAAGCAAGATTAAATTACAATATCAATAACTTCTCAATTACATTGCATTACATTCGATACAACAAATAATTAAATACTTGATCTTATCGGCTGTCCAGGGTCAAGCTCTATCTCGTGATCTCACCAACTCGTCCCGACATCTCAACACCCGCTCGACCTGAAAAACAGTCACCCGAGGGTGTGAGACACACCGGAGTGTATCCCAGTGGGCACGACGAGCCGAGAAATAGCAGATCGTACCTACTGGTATACAATGCTAGAGGATAGTAATAGATCAGGGGTTAGGGTAAAGCAGATATATAACTGGTGCTGTAAAGAAAGCAAAACTCATAATCTGGGTACAAGCATAGGAGATAATTTTAGCAGTATTTAAAACATGTATCAGGATAATCAACACATCATGAAGTTAGGACAATCAGCAAGATAACAATGGAACTATAATCAGAGGCATCACATAGAATCATATAAAGCAACTTAACAACTCATGCATCAAATAAATGAAAACGCAAAGACCCAATCACAAGCTACCATATTGGCCTTCACAAGACCTCAGGCAAGGCTGCCCTCTTGGCACCACCTGGTTGACATTCCCCAAACTAGGGTCACGGGTTGCCTCAGCTAACCACTTTACCGGTAAAGAACATCGCTACGGGTAGCAAATTCGCTGATATTCGTGAAGTACAACGGTGCGGGCGAATCATATGCAAATGCTCAAGCTCACGGTCCACTGACCGGGTAATTGGCAACAAGCCGGGAAATCCCCACTGGGATGCAATGACAAGATCAACTGAAACTCAACACTTATGCAGGAACACTCAGCAATAAATCTCAACTCATATGCAAGATCAAAGACAAATCTCAACTCAACAGAAGCTCACAGATAAACTCAACTCAACCACACAAACCAACCAAATGATACAAAACTTAAACACATATTTTTACGAAAACTGTTTTGAAAAGTCCAAACCTCGAAGAGCATTGCCCTCGTCCTATCAAACAAGAACAGACTCAGGCGACACTACGAAGCTTGGGTTTAGGTCCAAACCTCGCAGAGCAGTGCCTTTGTCCTATCAAACAAGAACAGACTCCGGCGACCCTACGAAGCGGGGTAAAACCTCAGTTAAATAAATCTATGTGCTCAGAGAGGTATCATTTGATCAGCAGAACAAACAGGCTCACTAATCAACCATGAAAATGTCCGAGTAAAAGTATAAATACTAGAGGTGCTATGGACAATCATGTAAGGCAAAATAGAACAGATAACAGGCATAGATCAGGCAGATAGCAGATATAATATAATCAAAGAAAGGCAGGCTCAAAGAGATTAAATTAAGCTATCAACAACAGAGGTCCAACCAGTATCGCACCCCAGAGGGCCGAACTGATAAAACCCGGACCGAAGATAACCCACCTGATATAACGTAGGCGGCTAAACTGAACCAACTGTACGCTCAGCACTCCAAATGCTACCGAATAACCCTGAATGTAAATTAAGGTTCAGGAATCAACTTACTAACCAGTATATGATGTGACTTTTGCATCTAGACCCCTAGGGCTATTAAATTTTCACTTTTAGTGCCTTTTGAGCACTGTTTTCGCTCGTTCTTTCAACTGGAAAATCATTTTAACATGCCGTCACTTCCAGCAGGTTACTTATGTCTTGCTGAACATCGTGCTCACCAATTTTCAGCAGCACGGTGCCTGAGGAAAACTTCGGGTCATAAAACCCTCTCTAACATAGCCCAAAATGAATTTTTGTTTCTCCGAGACTTCAAACACTGTTTCTAACGCGAGCATCGCGTTCAGTGACCCTGAAATAGCCAGGAATGCACTGTCGCGGCTTCGCTAACAGCCTAGAAT
Source organism: Tillandsia leiboldiana (assembly GCA_029204045.2). Classification (NCBI taxonomy): domain Eukaryota; kingdom Viridiplantae; phylum Streptophyta; class Magnoliopsida; order Poales; family Bromeliaceae; genus Tillandsia; species Tillandsia leiboldiana. The sequence goes on along the minus strand of JAQNDB010005128.1, from coordinate 5,111 downwards.
AAGGTTTTGTTCCAACATTATTGTTTTATGTTGATTCTACTATATCTTTTAATTTAAACTTCAAACCAGCAAACTTTGTATATAAAAAGGTCTTTAAATATTGCAAGGATCACAGGGCTCACCCTAATTGCAGCCCAGATCTGTTGGATCAAGAAGATCCATTATCTTGCAAACATACAAGTTCATCTTGCTCCAACTTTTATTCCACACAGAATCCTTTTGATCTGAGGTGAGCATCAAGCTCAGGGGATCATTAGAAGCAAGTTTCATATTTACAGTTTTATCAAATTCCCATTATTTCTTCATTCATGCATTTATACAAACACTTGGTGGGCATGACTCACACACACAATCACAAGCACAATCCGAATTGGGTTCTCTGTGGTTTCTGCACCTGGGCCTAACCAAGATGGACCAAACCACTCTAAAGAGTATTTGGAGCATTTTACATTAACCTAGGTGCAGGTCTGCACCAAAAGTTGGCCGAGCCCGCGAAGAAGATGGAGCTCCTTTTCTTGAAAATCGTGATCATTCAACAGGAGGTTCTGGGATCAAAATAAAAGCACAAGCAGGTGCTATTTACCTCACTGAGACTTCCCATGCATGTGGCTGGCCTCGGGGTGCGGCGGCGGCGGCGGGGAGCAAAGCTCGTTTTGGAGCTTCACCCCGTTAATGGCGGATTTTGATAGAAGCATTATGAAGCTCTCTAACTTGCATGGATAGACTCCTTGTGGTCCCAGCAAGCTTCCCGACCAACTCTCCCCGGCCGGAGATGGCCTGAGCGCCGGCGGCCGCAACTTGGTGCAAATTCGAACCCAACTCGGCCGCGCCTTCCTCGGCTTGCATGGGAGCCATGCAACAGCATGGTTGGGATCCTCTTGGTCCCAGCAAGGATTCTGGGCAGGTGGCCGGCGTCGGAGAGGCCCGCCGGCGCCGGAGCAACAAGCTCGGCCGAGTGCAACAAAAAGCCCGAACTAGGGCATAAAACTGCCATTAATTGGTTCAACCATACTCACCAAATTTGGTGGAGTTGGTCCTCTCCTCCTACAGTCCAAGCACCTAAATTTTGGGCCGTTTTGGTGCAAGGGGTGCTGAGTTCCCTCGAGGCGGAGGAAAACTAGGTTTCCGGCGACCCATTGTGGCCGCCGGCCAACCGTGGTGCATGGGGGCTCGGGGATTTGCTGGGATGATGCTTAGGGCCAAGGAAACCGACTGCACGTGGTCTAGAGGGCTAACATACACTGGTTCGAAACCCTCACCTTGGCCGAGCTCGGGGAAGAAGGAGGAAGCCGGTTATCTTCTTCTTCTTCTTCTTCGCGCCTCCTCGGACAGCACCTAGGGAGGTCCACCGACACCAAGGAAGTCCCCCAGAGCACTCTAGATCAAAGCTTGGAGGAGTTTGGTTCAACTTCCCTTCTTTCTCTCCTTCTCTATCTCTCTCGGTTTGGGAAAAAGCAATGTTCTTTGGCTCCCCTTCACTCCGGGCTCGGTTTTTAAGGATAGCAGGGAACCAAAGGACACGAGTGGAGCAGTTACAAGAAGTCTAAGAGGCAATATAGAGTTTAATAAAAGATTCTTAAACCCAAAAAAACCCCCAAGCTCCATTCACACCTAAACACAAAGCTCCGGATCCTCTTATTAGGTGCAAAATGCCCAAAACCCCTTATGGTTACAAGCCCTAGCACTAGGCACATAAATAGTTACCTTTTTGTTTAGAAATTGTTGCATTTGATCACTTTCTACGCATTTCGAGACAATCCGGTCGCGTTTTGCGAAACAGACTTCGCCACGACGTCCGGCTCGTCCGAGACCTGTCAAGGGTAGCGTATTTGTTTGGTTCGTTCGACGCCCGGATAAAAGTCGTTCCATAAGGTTCGACTCAATATAACGCGTGGCACGCACTTCGATGCACCCGGGTCGCCAACGCGAAATCCGACAGTGAGATTGCGCTCAGAACGTCGAAATTTAGCTAGGATCCATTACTCATACTCCTATGTTAAAATTCTAGATAGTGGTCGACCATTCATGATCACAAGGGGTTAAAAATTCAAAGGTTACTATTCACTTAAGTCACGGGGCCCACTTTTTGATTTCTGATTTCTGGAAGATCCGACCGTCGGATCGAAACATATGAATATGAACTTCTATGTTTCGACGAGACGATCGCAATGGTGATCTCGGATTTTCCAGATCAGACCCCGATCAAAAATCGATATCTCTGGGCCCACTATTGACCCACTATCTCTCCACTTTTGCCAAAATTGACAAATTTTAAATATTTAAAGGCAAACAGAGACTTTTAAATTCTAGATTTCTACAAATGTCCTAGGAGATACAAAAATAGCATTCGATCCCATCTCACAACCTTTGTCTGCATGTTTGGAAGAATATTGTAACATGTAATGAAATTTAGAAATCGGTACTCAAGACGGAGTTGTTTGGACCTTGACAGATTTCTCCGTTGATTGAGTGCCTTCCAGACATATCCCGTGTATAACTGTTTGCCACATTGTGTTTGTCAAGCTTCTTCCTGTCAAGTAGGTAATCCCTGATCTGCTCACTTGCATCCCTAAGACTTCCCCAATTAACTGTGGAGTTATTTTGAGTCTTGTCCCTTGGATGTTTGTGTAAAAACTGCATAGAACCGTCTTCATCTTCCTGAAGATGTCGTGCGTTTGTGTAAAAGGTTCTCACGCGATGCAAACAATAGCCAAGCATTTCTGGAAATCTACATATCTGAATGAGATTGCCTTGCTCAATTAGTTTGCCAAACTCTGGTGAGTGGTCTCGAAGAGCACCAACATTGACGTGCCTCTCGCCAATGCATTCCCGATGTTCAAATGCTCTAAAGCGGTCAGTATTAACAAACACTTCTTCCAAGCGAGGTGGAGAATCAGGAGCCACCGGTTCATTGATTTCAACACCTCGTGCTCGACCAAGCCGTCGAGCAAGTCTTTTTCTTTTAATCGAGATGGATGAAGAAGTTACTGGTGCTTTTCCTTTATCCACAGCAGTTTTTCCTTTTGAAGAAACAGGAGTCTTCCGTGTTGACTTATCAGGCGTCGTTTCCTCATCCATTAAATCATCCCAATTCACTTCATCTTTTTCCGGTTCAGTCTCTGAATCATTAAGAAAACACACTCCCCTTTACGAAGAGTTTTCTTTGCTCTTTTTAATTTATTTGTCGCTCTCGTGTGTACCATAGCAACTAACAGGATAATTATCAGTGAGAACACCATTGTCGCTATTCAACTTTAAGAACCTGCGAGCAACAACTCAAGAATACGACAAAATTATTTATTTTCAAAAATTTGAAAAATTGTACCTAAACAATCATTATCATGTAGAGAAACTAGGATTCAAACAGTTTTGCAAAAAAAATTTTAAAAATAGATCAATCCTATGATTTTCAAAAATTCCTATTATATGCCCTAAAACCGAATTTTCAGAAATCGATGCCTAAAAATCCGTTAATCAAGAGAATACCTAGCATATAATCAAAACTAATCTACCCAGAGTTCTTATTTCAAAAGAAATTTAATCAAAAACCAATCCCAAACGAAAAAGATACAAGATTTCCATACGTTTGAGCAAAAACATGAAAATTGTGAAAAACCGAGATTTTGATCAAAAACTCACTTGGAATCGAAGAACCTGAGTTGAAAAGGCTCCAAATCAGTTGATTTCTAGAGAGAGAAGCTCTGGAGACTTGGAACAAAAGATTGTAGAAAAAAGAAATCAAAACCCTTTTGTTCTATATAAAACCCTAGCCGCGGTCCGGATCGGATCGTGAATCCAGTCCGATCGGCTACCTACCCGCAGGAAATTCCTGCGTTCGGGATCCGGATCGGATTGTCCAGTCCGGATCGGCTCCAAACTTTTTCTTCAGAAAAATTTCGAAAAATTCTAGAAAATCCAGAAAAAGATTGTAAGCACTTATACATGTCAACTTTAAATAAAAATCATCGTTTCATATTAAAAGAAATAGATTATGCAAAATCTATCAATAATATCCAACAAATGAAACGAAAATTTATAAAAATTAAATCCCTTAAAGTTGAACAACTTCAATCACATCTAACATGATCTTATGAGTAATGCCTTTATCAAATCATCAATTTGGTAAAGAAAATGAAATACCAAGATCAATAGATGTTTGAAATCTCAAATATGTTGATAATGTATCTAGTCAATCTATTGAAGAGAGTGGCTCTTTGAGCATCTTTCATTAAAAATCCCACCTTATACCAACCTTGGAATTTGACAGAGTCAAGTATTCCAAAAAGCATTTTATCTAATCATCTTGAAAAAACCATGCTTGGTATACATGTGGTAGCTGCACACAGTACTCGGACGACCGGGTGGTAGCTCTTTCCTCCATGTGGTGGTAGTTTTCACACTCCTCATGGGATGTAACTCTTTCCACATCTTTTGAGCATAACTTCTGCATTAACTCCCCCTCAATTGGCTATCAATTATTAATATATAAGGTATTCAACCAAAAATTGATCTCGATTTCATACTCGACTTAATTGTCAAATAAGATAAAAACTATACCAAGAGATCATTTGAGAGAGAAAAATTGACTTTGATCAAAACAAAAATGACTAATTGACATAAATGATCATTGCATCAAATGATTATTATGATATCCAAGCATAATAAATTTCAAATTATATAAAAGGATGAAGTTAAAGTCAATAATACTAGTGCTCAATTAATGTTCTATGTACAAACATAGATAATATGAACAAAAACACAAAAACAAAACCTAACCTAAGCAAAATTTTCAAAAAGAAGTTATTTCAAGGAAAGCATTCCAATTGCTTTACGCAAATGAATAAAACGTTTTTGATCCAAAGGTTTTGTTAAAATGTCAGCTAATTGATCCTCAGTTGAAATGTAGGAAAGTTGAAGAATATTTGATTCAACTAGCTCTCTTAGAAAATGATATCTAAGTTCAATGTATTTTGTTCTGAGTGCAACACAGGGTTTTTGGAAATATTTATAGCACTTGTGTTGTCACAAAGAATAGTTACCGAAGTAGCTGAAATTCGAAGTCGCTCAACATGTTTTCATCCAAATGAGTTGAGTTGAACAACTACCCCTCT
>JAQNDB010005127.1:0-20797 GCA_029204045.2 Tillandsia leiboldiana | reverse complement strand
CACATTTGTGCTTACAATCTTTTTCTGGTTTTTCCTGAATTTCTCTGAGTTTTTCTAAAGAAAAAGTTGGGGCCGATCCGGATCGGGGTAGATGATCCGGATCCCGAACGCAGAAATTCTTCTGCGGGCTGACGATCCGGATTGCATCTGCCGATCCGGATCCCGAACGCAGTTTTCTCACTGCGGGTAGCCGATCCGGATCGCAGTTATGAACTGATCCGGATCGCGGCTAGGTTTTATAAAGAACAAAAGGGTTTTGATTTCTTTTACTCCAATCTTTTGTTCAAAAGTTTCCAGAGCGCTTCTCTCTAGATTTCATCCTCCTTGGAAGCTTTCAAACTCAGGTTCTTCAATTCCAAGTAAGTTTTATTGATCAAAATCTCGGTTTTTCACCGTTTTTCTCTTTTCCTCCTCAAACGCACGAATCTCTTGGATCAACTTTGTTTGTGGATGGTTTTTGATCAAATTTCTTTTGAAATAAGAACTCTGGGTAGATTAGTTTTGATTATATGCTAGGTTTTCTCCTGATTAACGGACTTTTAGGCTTCGATTTCTAAAATTTCGGTTTTAGGGCATATAATAAGGATTTTCGAAAATCATGCAATTGATCTATTTTTAAAAGTCCTTTTGCAAAACTAATTTGATTCTTAGTCTCTCTACATGATAATGATTCTTTGGATATAATTTTTCAATTTTTGAAAACTAAGAATTTTTGTGTTCTTGAGTTGGTCTTCACAGGATTTAAATCTTCTCAAAGCACTTGGATCAATGGGATTCTCATGGATCATTCTTTTGTTGGTCACAATAGTGCACACTCGGGCCACAAACAAATTAAAGAGAGCTAAGAAAACACAACAAAAAGGTGAATTTGTCGAGGTCAGTGATACAGAGGTGGATTGTCACGAGATAGATTGGACTGCATTGACAGATGATGATGAATCATTGCCTGAACAAAAGGCGTCCGATGCTTCGAAAGGAAAAGCACCCATGGACAAAGGAAAAGCGCCTATGACTAAACCAACCATCTCTGTGAAAAGGAAACGAGTAACTAGACGTTTTGGACTACGACGAGACGCTGTTTTTAACACACCGATAGTTCCTGACTCCCCGCCTCGCGTGGAAGGAGTGTTCGTCAGCATGGATCGCGTTCGAGCGTTTGAACGTCGTGAATGCATCGGTGAACGTCATGTCAACATTGAAGCTCTCCGAAATCACTCACCTGAGTTTGGAACCTTGATTGAGCAAGCTAATCTCATCCAAGTCTGGCGATTCCCCGAACTACTTGGGTATTGTTTGTATCGTGTAAGGACCTTTTACACGAATGCAACGCATCTTCAAGAAGGAGAACATGGATCAATGCATTTCTATACAATTATCCAAGGGATGAAACTTAAAATCACTCCGCAGCTAATTGGCGAAGTTCTTGGAATGGAATCTAACACATCGGGGGTCAACTTTTTGAAAGGAAAAAGTTTGACGAATGCCTTGTGGCGAACAGTGATAGATAAAATTTGTTTGGAAGGAACGAATTCAGCTAATGGTAAAAGTGTAAAATCCAAACATCTTCGACTGGAGTACCGATTTCTAAATTTCATCACGTGTTACAACATTCTACCTAACATGCAGACTAAGGTCGTGAGATGGGAGAGACTGCTGTTCCTATATCTCTTAGGTCATCCCTCTGAGGCTGTAGGATTGAACATGAATATCCCCTACATAATTTGGAATAGAATGTCAAGATATATTGTGCATCCTCATCCTTCTGAGCGACTTCCGTTTCCGTTAATCATCATGAGGATCTTACAAAAGTTTGACATTGATATAAGCTCGACATCTTATCAACACTGTTGGGGGATGATAGATGAGTCAACGATTGTGAAGTCACTTCACAAATTGCCACATGTTACTCCGACACATTCCACTGCAAAGAAACCTTGTGTCGGCACCTCGGCCTCACAGTCTCAACACGCATCAGAACAAAGGCGATTGTCTGAAGAACTCGAGATCATAACGGCATCTCAAATTACATTGACCAAGAAAGTAAATTCAATGAGGAAATTGATCAAGAACATGTTCACTAAAATGGGATTTAGTGCGTCTGAAGATTCAGACTCCGATAACTGATTTTTGCTTTAACAGTTTTTGTGCAGGATTTTATCTTTTTAGACTTTAGTTCAGTTTTTTTTTAGGACTTACTTTTAGTTCTAGTTCTTATTTTTCGGAACAATTTTTGAAATCTTTAACTCTCCTTAAATTTTTGTGTTTTTGGCTAATTTTGTGACAAAAAGGGGGAGAGAGTTTATAGAGAACTTGAACAATGATTGATTGAACATGATGATGTGTTGGAACATCAAAGGTAAGTTGAAACACAAAGGTAAGTAGAACTTCAACTTTTGGTTTTTCCATTTGTTTGAATGCATGCCTCGACTAACTATTTGCTAACTATTTGGGCATGTAATATAACTAACAAGTTGTTGTTCACTAACAAGTTTGTGACACTTGGTTTTTGATTGCATAGAAGATATGTTGGTTCTTAACTCTGATCAATTACATATCTATATATATATATTAGTTTGTCACAAACATGTTCATGACATTTGGTTTTTACGTGCAAAGAAGATATGTTGGTGTTTATTTAACTATGATCAGTTTACATATCTGAATATAAATGTCATGGTAAGTATAAATGAGTTTAAACTTCATCTCTGTTTGTGGTTTTTGAATAGTACAAAATTCTTGAGGTATCTAACGATTTCTTTTGTCAAGAATGATTTCTTTTTGCAGAGAGTACAGATGTCTAAGTCTAGAGTCTGTTTTAGGAGTTTAACTCATGTATTGTATTTTGGATCTCCATTGTAAATTTTTGTTGTATGGTGATAGCAACAAAAATATCTTTTTGAATTTTCTTTAGTGGATCTATGTTTTGTCACGAAACCGCCAAAGGGGGAGATTGTTACGGAATTTGAGTTGGCGTAGTTTCGTGAAAGTTTCAAGTCCTGAAGATTGAAGGTGAAGAAAAGTTGATTCATTTAACTCAATCTCAAGAAAGAAGAATTCAGAAGGATCAGGTATGTTTAACTAAAGAATTTGTGTGATCCGAATACTTCTTGTAGTGTAGAAACACTTGGAAGAATCTTTCATTGCATAAAAATCAAAAACTGGACTTGGGACATGTTCAGGATCCGGATCAGGTTGTTCGATCCGGATCCCGAAGGTGGTTCGTTCATACATCGTCGCAATCCGGATCGTAGTCTCTTGATCCGGATCCCGAACGTTGAGTTTACCATCTACCTTGAACGATCCGGATCTTGCTTCGCAATCCGGATCCCGAATGTTGATGTTTGGTGAACTGTATGAACGATCCGGATCGTAGTCACATGATCCGGATCCCGAACCTTCATTTTTCTGGAATTGGCTGTTTCGTTGTGACGATCCGGATCCTAGTTATCACGATCCGGATCGCCGTCCGTAAAAATCCAGAAATGGCAGGTTTTTGATTCTTATCTCCTTCCTAGGGTTTCTAACCTATAAATACACCCTATGACTCATTTTCTAGGGTGAATCCACATAGCCGTCATTTTCATATATCATCTTATACGGCTATAGATCCACATATAGAGAAGAAAGGAAATCATTAGAGAATACTCTATGTTTCTTCATCTATATTGATTAGTTTGATTCTAGGTTTTCATACTCACATCTTGAGTTGAATCAAACTAATGAATACTTAGATGGTATTTCCGATCTATCTTTGATCTAAGTATTCGGCGGATCATCACCACCCACAAAACAACGATTTACCCCAAAAATCGGCGCGTGGATTCGCGTGTCCTTGTGGATTCAAGGTTCAATCGCTCTCGTGGATTCGGAGCGAGGCACGTTCGTGGATTCGAACGGTTCTATTGGGTGAAGACCGTGGATTCGGTCGGACGTCGTGGATTCGACGTTGGACGCCGTGGATTCGGCGTTGGGCGCAGATCGTGGATTCGAGAAGCGTCTGGAGCGAGCGGAGAAGATCCTCTAGGAGCGTATGGAAAAGGTTGAGTCGTAAGTGTGTACGGTAAATCACCTTGTACGTGTTTTAATTCTAGTGGATTTCTGCCGTGTTATCGGTCCCGTGGTTTTTTACTCCGGTGATGGAGTTTTCCACGTAAAAATCTTGCGTGTTATTTTATTTTCCGCATTGGGTTTTATCGCAACGATTTTTGGAGTGTTTATACGTTTACACCTATTCACCCCCCTCTAGGTGTTTCTTCCCCTATTTAGATCCGTATTATATACGACCCAACAACATGGTACATCTACTATCCCTCAACTCAGATCACCCAATCTACCTGACTGCCTCCTCGGGTCCAGTCAAACCTGCGCCTACCTACTGCCGTTACATCCCGGAGGACCGGACTTACGTAGGGCGTCCGTGGCTGCCAAAACGGGCCCAGCCAGAGGGACTATGTCTGTAACTGCCAAAACTGGCCCAGTCAGAGGGACGGCGTCGACAAGTCGCGATACCAAAGTGCAGACCCACCCCGGACGTGGCACTCGAGGGGAGCGACCCCAGCGAGGACAAAGGTATCCGCGCACTCTGTCGAGCTCAGGTGGCACTGCAGGCTATAGTCCAAAATCCACGCTCACGCTCTGAACGGAAAAACTCAGGATCCTCAAACATCTCGCACAACGGTCGGATCACTCTCGACGACTCAGCTGATCAGCTCTCACGAATCACGAGACACTAGCCTCTCCAACAACTAACAGCACAAAACACACTGGCTGGAGATACTCCACAGCCAGGATCGACCCACAACTCAGGGCTAACAAAACAGGTCGGACAACACTCAACGACCCGGGACCACCGTCAACTCCGACGGTTCCCAACAACAGAACATCAACCCAACCTGCAGACTCACTGACAGGATAAACTCCACAACAGACGCAGTGAAGGGTCCGGGAACCCCGAAAGACTAGAACCTACAACCCAAATCAAACAAGAACATGCTCTAGGCATAGCCTCTCGTTGTTCTCGTCCCAGAGAAAAATGCAGACCTTATAACCCAGACCACTCGAATCATCTCGAGTGGTTAATTTATAAGAAAAAGGTGACATTTCTTACTGAAAGCCATTTGATCTGGAAGAAATTCATATTTAATGATTTTTAGTTCTTTTTAGGAAAACAATTGAAAACAAGTTTTATATCCAAGCCTCGAAGAGCTAATACCTTCGTCCAATCAAACAAGAACAGACTCAGGCAACCCTACGATGCTTGGTAGAAAACATTGGTTGACTAAAATCATATGTGTGTCCAAAAACGATTCTGGGTTCAAGGTCCTGCTGACACTGGTATCCAGCTGCCACTAACACAGTGGCGACAATAAAACAAGAAGACAAAACATCCTGGGGCCGCCGTCTACCCAAACGACTCCCGCCACAGATAAATGATCAACTACATCTACCAGACTCCACTCTGCTCCCAAGCACGAGTGTAAAATGCATCCCACACTAAAAAGAATCCCGACCACTCGGCCCACTACCCGGGCGAGTAAAACACTATGTCCAGGAAGGAATAAAAAGTGTGGATGTCCAAAGCAGAAATAAACCTAGCCCAAGTTGGAGTTTTTCTACTGGTCTGGTTACACATGCAGCATATGACGGGGGTGCTAGGTCAAGTTCCAAGATGACTGTAATTTAATAGATGGTAGGAAGCAAAAGATCACATGATCATCGAATAACACTAGAATTATCAGTTATCACATTCTAACATGCTACACAAGAGATTCACTATCATGCAAGGTCCTACAATAGCAGATTTAATGTACAGTCCATCAATCTTGGAGACAGGGCTGTTACGGAATTTGAGTTGGCGTAGTTTCGTGAAAGTTTCAAGTCCTGAAGATTGAAGGTGAAGAATGCTGGATCATTTAACTCAATCTCAAGAAAGAAGAATTCAAAAGGATCAGGTATGTTTAACTAAAGAATTTGTGTGATCCGAATACTTCTTGTAGTGTAGAAACACTTGGAAGAGTCTTTCATTGCATAAAAATCAAAAACTGGACTTGGGACATGTTCAGGATCCGGATCAGGTTGTTCGATCCGGATCCCGAAGGTGGTTCGTTCATACATCGTCGCAATCCGGATCGTAGTCTCTTGATCCGGATCCCGAACGTTGAGTTTACCATCTACCTTGGACGATCCGGATCTTGCTTCGCAATCCGGATCCCGAACGTTGATGTTTGGTGAACTGTATGAACGATCCGGATCGTAGTCACATGATCCGGATCCCGAACCTTCGTTTTTCTGGAATTGGCTGATTCGTTATGACGATCCGGATCCCAGTTATCACGATCCGGATCGCCGTCCGTAAAAATCCAGAAATGGTAGGTTTTTGATTCTTATCTCCTTCCTAGGGTTTCTAACCTATAAATACACCCTATGTCTTTCTTTCTAGGGTGAATCCACATAGCCGTCATTTACTTGTATCATCTTTTACGGCTATAGATCCACATATAGAGAAGAAAGGAAATCATTAGAGAATACTCTATGTTTCTTCATCTATATTGATTAGTTTGATTCAAGGTTTTCATACTCACATCTTGAGTTGAATCAAACTAATGAATACTTAGATGGTATTTCCGATCTATCTTTGATCTAAGTATTCGGCGGATCATCACCACCCAAAAACAACGATTTTACCCCAAAAATCGGCGCGTGGATTCGCGTGTCCTTGTGGATTCAAGGTTCAATCGCTCTCGTGGATTCGGAGCGAGGCACGTTCGTGGATTCGAACGGTGCTATTGGGTGAAGACCGTGGATTCGGTCGGACGTCGTGGATTCGACGTTGGACGCCGTGGATTCGGCGTTGGGCGCAGATCGTGGATTCGAGAAGCGTCGGAGCGAGCGGAGAAGATCCTCTAGGAGCGTATGGAAAAGGTTGAGTCGTAAGTGTGTACGGTAAATCACCTTGTACGTGTTTTAATTCTAGTGGATTTCTGCCGTGTTATCGGTCCCGTGGTTTTTTACTCCGGTGATGGAGTTTTCCACGTAAAAATCTTGCGTGTTATTTTATTTTCCGCATTGGGTTTTATCGCAACGATTTTTTGAGTGTTTATACGTTTACACCTATTCACCCCCCTCTAGGTGTTTCTTCCCCTATTTAGATCCGTATTATATACGTGACCCAACAAGTGGTATCAGAGCGGGAATAGGGTTGTGAACAATGGTTGAAGGTAGAAACATCAATCGACCCCCTTTCTTTGATGGAACAAATTATGCGTACTGGAAAGTACGGATGAAAGCCTTTTTATCTTCCATCGACGAAAGGGTGTGGCATTCAATTGAATCAGGATGGACTCATCCAACTGAACTTATCTCTGATGTTCACACCTTAAAACCTAGGTCGAAATGGACCAAGGAAGAGTTTGAGTTATCTTCTTACAATGGCAAGGGAATTAATGCTATTTTTAATGCCTTATCTCAAACTGAATTCTCTCGCGTCTCGGCATGTGAGACTGCGAAAGAAATCTGGGATGTTCTCCAGGTTACACATGAGGGAACTAACCTCGTGAAGATTCAGAAACTGCAGATGCTTACGAGCAAGTTTGACTCTATCTTGATGGCAGAAAATGAATCTTTCACGGACTACTATACACGATTGCAAGACATCGTAAACTCATGTGCCAATCTGGGAGAGAAGATTCCAGAATTTAAGATTGTAAGAAAAATCTTAAGAACTCTTCCTGAACGATTTCGCCCAAAGGTTACTGCCATTGAAACTATTAAACACCCGGACGAAATACGTGTAGAAGAATTAGTTGGTTCATTACAAACTTATGAAATGACTTTTAATACTAACAATTCTTCTGGAAAAGCATCCACTTCTAAGTCTTCAGGTTATGCGTTGAAAACAACTAAGGAAGAAGACGCGGATACATCCTCCTCGGACGATGACGAGAACCTTTCTATGGAGGAATTTGAGAAGCAGCTCGCTCTCTTGACAAGGAATTTTCGCCGCAGCTTTCGAAGGGGTAATTCAAGCAAATCTCCATCCTTCGGAAAGTGGAACAAAGGCAAGGGTACTCCAAGTCACAAGTCAAGAAAGCAGGAGAACTTCTCAAAGGATAAGAAAAGTTCAGAAGGACAACTGCAATGCTTCAAATGTCGAGGCTACGGCCACATTGCAACGGAGTGTCCTAACAAGTATCCGGCAAAGAAGAAGGCGATGCAAGTAGTCACTTGGGATGACAACTCAACGTCAAATGAGTCGTCTTCAAGTGATGAAGAAAAGAGCTCCATGGCATTCCACGCGTCCACATCTTCACCATTCATGTGCTTTATGGCAAATACATCTGAGTCGTTGTCCAACTCCACTGTTGAAAAGAACGCAACGGACAATGAATCGGATGATTCGGAAGGTGAAGATTTTGCTCTAGCCTACCACAGACTTTTGAGGGACTCAAAGAAAGTGGCTAAGCAAAACAAGAGTTTGAGAGGGAGAGTGCATGATCTCGAAGAAGAAGCAAAAAGAGCGACTTCTCTCTCAAACGCTCTTGAAGTGGAAAGGGAAAACCTGATAAAAGAAAATGTTTCCCTTCAAGAGTCCAATGAGCAGCTTGAGAAGGAACATACAAATCTGGTGGATAACGCGAATCACTTCTCAAAGCTCTACAACGAGGCTCGACAGGATAACCTGGAAATGACAAAGACCATTTTCCAACTCAAGAGTGACTTACAGCGATTCTCTTCAGGAAGGAGTAAGTTGGATAGACTTCTTGGTCTTGGTCAATCAAATAGGTTCGGCCTCGGATACACTCAAACTGGAAACAGTCCAAGTTCGAGTGAGACAGTTTTTGTGCCTCAGTCGGTATCTCCTCCTCCGACACCGGAATTCAAGACAAACAACGACAACAAACCTACTTCATCCTCTTTGGGATCGTCAAGATCTAAGGTATGTTTTCGTTGTGGTGTTTCAGGGCACATAAGAAGATATTGCAAGACGGGAGTCGAACGCTCATCTCAAAGACCTCTTGCAACAACTACCAAAACGGCTCCTCCCCGAAAATCAAAGCAAAACTTTTCAAATGAAAAGAGATTTGGTAGTTCATCGCGCAAGACGATTACATCAAGGAACAACAATCGCTATAACAAGACGCCTTCACCTAGGCATATAACTTCACGATCATTACCGACGCACTTCAAAAGGGTTTGGGTGCGCAAAGGTGAAATTTTCCCTTGTCTTGTTTCTAATGTTTCCTTGCATGCATATGATAGTTCGTCTTGGTATCTGGATAGCGGGTGTTCCCGTCACATGACCGGTGACAAAAATAGTTTTCAAAATCTTGAGAAAATCTCCGGAGGACACGTTGTTTTCGGAGACGGTCGATCTTCCAAAATTGTTGGAAAAGGGACGGTAGCTATTCCAGATGGCCCGATTTTGAAAAACGTCTTATTTGTTGATGGCCTTAAGACTAACCTCATAAGTATAAGTCAACTTTGCGACAATGGTTTTTCAGTTAACTTTTCATCTGTTGAATGCGTAGTAACTGATAAGGACCATGTCTTCTTTTTAAAAGGGGTTAGATCGGAAAACAATTGTTATGTTGTTCCTAATAAATTTTCTGAAAATTGTAACTTAGCCGCTTTGAATAATGAAACTCTTTGGCATGAAAGGCTAGGTCACTTAAATTTTAAGGAACTTACTAGAATTTCAAACAAGGACGTGGTCAAGGGGATTCCAAAGCTTTTATTTAAACAAAACGTTGTGTGTGGTGGTTGCCAAAAGGGAAAACAGTCTAGGACTGCACACAAGAACTTGAACCACGTTGGTACAAAACGGCCCTTGGAACTTTTGCACATGGATTTAATGGGGCCAACTCGTCAACCATCCTTGGGAGGTAAATGGTACATCTTTTTATTGGTTGATGATTTCTCTCGGTTTTCATGGGTAGCATTTTTGAGAGAGAAAGCTGATACGTTTGACTCTTTTCATGAGATTTGCCATCGTATTATGATTGAAAAGAATGAAAAGATCATTCGTGTTAGAAGTGATAGGGGTGGAGAATTCATAAATTCAAAATTCATTGACTTTTGTACTTCAAATGGAATTAAACATGAATTCTCGGCACCCTATACACCTCAGCAAAATGGTGTTGTTGAGCGCAAAAACCGGGTTGTTCAAGAGATGGCGCGTGTGATGCTTCATAGCCGGAAATTACCGCTACATTTTTGGGCTGAAGCTGTGAACACCGCTGTCTATGTCATTAACAGAGTGTATTTGCGCCCAGGAACCTTGAATACACCATATGAGCTGTGGTTTAGTAGAAAACCGGATATCAAGTACTTTCGTATCTTCGGGAGTCGATGTTACATCTTACGTGACCGGGAAAATCTTGGAAAGTTCGACTCTCGAAGTGATGAAGGGATCCTTTTGGGTTATTCTACGAATAGCAGAGCATATCGAGTATTTAACATCGAATCTAAGACGATCGTAGAATCTATAAATGTTAAAGTGTAATAGCCGCGGGTTTTCGAACCGCTTTTAGGCAAAGGGGTCCGGGGGTTTGATTTTCTTTTGTCATTCTGGGCAGGCCGTCGGGGGCTCGCGGGCATTTTTTTTGAGAATAAAGCTCGCGAAGCGGAGGCCGGCGGCGCGATCGGATCGGATTTCCGACCCCGGAAGCTCCCGGAATAAATTTTCGAAGTTGCTGCGGTTCGGGTGTCCGGCACGTCCCTTTTGAGGTAAACCAGACCCGGATTTAACGATATTTTTGATTCAAGCTAGTTAATTCTTTCGCACCGGCTCAGTCTAATTTTCTGTAAATTTTCGGGATCCGACATAAATTAATTTAATTTATTTCGTTCTATCTATCCGGGTTAATTTGGGGCTAGGTTAGCATTTGGAGTTGGACGCGGGTTGGGCTCGATCGTACCAAAACAGCTAATTAATTGGGGGTTTGAGAGGTGAGGGTTGGGAACCCCTTCTCAGTCTTCTACCCCTTTGGCACGCACGACCCGAGCGAAGACGGTCGAGGAGAGGGGAGAACGCCGCATCCCCACCACCACCACACCGGACCTACGAGAACGGACGATCCCCTCTTCCCAAACCTTCGTCGTCCTCATCAAGGTGAGACGGGAATTTAGTTTCTTTTTCCTCGTGTTGAGTTCTTGATCATCTTGACCGGAAGGGGTGAGGCACAGGCGGCGGATTTCCCGGAATCCGCCGCACGTGCGAAGAAACCCCCCCATCCGGCGCCCTCATGCGACCCGCACGGGCCAGGCGGCGCCCAGCCCCCCCGCGTGCGGGATGACCCGCACGGGGCCGGGCGCACGCCCAGCCGCGTGCGGGATGACCCGCACGGGGCCGGGCGGCGCCCAACCCCCGCGTGCGGGATGGCCCGCACGGGGCCGGGCGCACGCCCAGCCGCGTGCGGGGTGACCCGCACGGGGCTGGGCGACGCCCAGACCCGCGTGCGGGGTGACCCGCACGGGGCCGGGCGGCACGCCCAGCCCGCGTGCGGGGTAGGCCGCAGGGCTGGGCGGCGCCCAGCCCCGCGTGCGGGGTGACCCGCACGGGGCCGGGCAGCACGCCCAGCCCGCGTGCGGGGTAGGCCGCAGGGCTGGGCGGCGCCCAGCCCCGCGTGCGGGGTGACCCGCACGGGGCCGGACGCGCGCTCAACCCCACGTGTGGGGTTGCCCCTACGGAGCTGAGCACGCGCACGGCCCGCGTGCGGACGGGGAGCCGCGAACCCGACGAGCGGTTCGCCCGCCTCTCGTCTTCATCCGCGTCTGAGCGTCGCTTTTCTCCTCGCGGCAGGTGTGCGAAGGAGCCGAGCGGGAGTACCGGGACGCGAGGGAGCGGAGCGTTGACGCCTACTAGCGACAGGTGGGTTGAGTGTGATATTTGGCATCGAACCACATTGATTGTTTTAATTCAAATATTATATGTTACCGTTCACTTCAGTAATCATTATTCTAGATGCTACGGATTATTGCTACACATCGATAGTTACGTAGTCTCGTGTTTTGATGCTTCAGCTACCGTCTTTCCTTCGACTATGCTAATAGTAGGGCAACATGAGTTTACACGCCTCTACCTTATTCTGATTCATGCATCATGGTTACTGCTTTACTATTTCATATACATTGCGATTACTGCATTACTATTGCTCATATATTGTGGTTACTGTGCTCGAGGCTGCAACACGTGCACCCGCGGTTTGGCCACCGTGAGGGGTGCACTTTTCCGGAAAAGAGGTCGTAGGACCCGTGTATACCCACGAGGTGACGTAGTGGGGCCCCTTATTAGCTGTGGGGTTGAGGCGCCGAGGTGCGAGCGGAGCGACCCGCCGGTTTAGTTGTCCGGCGCGGTCGCGGTGCTGCAGGTACGGTATGGGCCGTCGGTAGTGGACCGACGCGGCAGAGTATTACAGGATGCAGATATACAGGTTACCATTTCCCCCCCCCCCCCCCAAAAGGGTGGTTGCTCCGGTTGTCGCCACGGTTTGTTTTTATTATTTCCCCTGCACGGCATTTATTAGTCACTGACTTCCCACTTCGTGACAGGGCCCAGGCGAGGGGAGAGGTAGGTGGCGGTGAGGACGGGGCGGACACAGCGGGACCGTTGGAGACCCTGAACTTTATACTTTCCTTTTCTTTTCAGCTTTTCATTTATATTGTGGGCATGTGTGAGGTTCCCGATACCCTTGTGGGGTCGACGTAGATGTCGGTATTTGATTATCTGTTTATGCACTACCTTTCCCTTTATTTCCTACTGGCCATTTGAAAAGCGAAACAAAAACAAAGAAAAGATTGCGAAAACCGTTTTCAAAGTCTAAGTGTCGTGTGGGCACTGATTTCAAAACCTTGTGGATTTATGGATTACGAAATGAGCTTTCAAAACTTGGGTGTCGTGTGGGCACCGTTTTCAAAACCCTGGGGTTTATGCTGATTTCGAAACTCGTTTTCAAAACTTAAGTGCCGGGTGGGCACTCTTTAAAAACCGTGGATTTATCCTTTCAAGTTGAAGTGGCCATGCGCTTAAATATTTAGAATACTGGTTGTATGTAATTGAATGTTGTGATTGAATGGTTATGTTTGCTTGGGAGATGTATTCAACCACACGCCGTGCACGTACAGGGGAGACTCTGTCCGTTTGCAGAGAGATCCTGTATGTGCGGCGGGTCTGGGCACGCACCGGGGAAGAAAGAGACCTTTCAAAAAAAAAAAAAAATGTCGTTTCCGCTAAAACAAACCCCCGGGGCGTGACAGATTATGATGGTATCAGAGACTTCATTCAATCACAACAGCTAGTGCCGACATCCGTGGGAATGCCTCACATACCTACGAATAAATGAAATGGGTGGGGCATAGGATTTTAGAACGTGAGTGAACGGGGGGCGGGAGTTTTAATCTTTCCTCGCATAAAAGGGTACACTGGTTGTAGTTACTGTCTAATTTTGACCTTCTTGTGAGTGACAGATATGGCCCGTACAAGGTCATCGGCGGGGGACGCCGAGGCGGATGCGACAACGTCGACGGCCGCGGAGAACCAACTCCTGCGGCAACAATTGCGGGAAATGGCGGGGCAATTGGCTACCCTCACCGATCACGTACGCCAGATGACGCAGCAGCAGGCCGCACCTGTGACGGCCGCCCCGGTCCCTCCGCCGGGGCCGACAGCACCGGCCGCGGCACCGCCGACAGCACCACCACCAGCGGCGACTACGGGGCCGGCGCCAGGGACAACTAGCCGGGTTATTCTGGAGGAAACGGTGGTCACGCCTACCCCTATCGCGGCTGCCGCCGCCACGAGTGGAGGGGGGGTTGTGATGACCGAACGGGATCGAGTGCGGGCCAACTTGAAGGACTTTAAGAAGCACGACCCGCCCACGTTCGAAGGGGACACGACAGATCCGTGGGTCGTGGAGAACTGGGTGGGGTCAATGGAGAAACTCTTTGAAGACTTACTTATGGAGGATCACGAGCGGGTTCCCCTAGCCGTCCATTGCTTGGAAGGGAATGCCCGCTTGTGGTGGAAGACGGTACGCCCCGATCCTGCTAAGGGTACCGCTCTTCCGTCCTGGACAACTTTCAAGAAGGAGCTGTTCGAGGCCTTCTTCACCAGCAGCGTCAAGAAAAAGTTGGAGGATGACCTAAACCACATTCAACAAGGGGACCGGACGGTCATGGAATATCAACGGGAATTCGTCCGACTAGTAAATTGCGTCCCGTTCGTTGCACGGGACGAGGCTCACAAGGCACAACTCTTCGTCGATGGCCTGCGAAGCGACATCTTCGAGGTGGTGAACGCGGCTGGCCTGCATACCTTTCAGGGAGTGGTCGACAAGGCCACCACGGTGGAGCGGGTTTCGCTGTGACCCGTGCCAGAAGGGAGAACGCGGCGCGGCTAAGGGATCAGAAGCGACATCAGCAAGGCTGGGGGGAGGGTTCTTCCAGCGGGAGCCGACCCCCCAAAAGATGGAGACCGCCGACAGGACCCCGGGGCGCGCCAACAGGAGGGCCGAGGCCGTGGAATAGGCCTTGGGTCATATGCGGGGGAGGACACCTGACGGGAGAGTGCCCCCAAAGAGACGACCATTGTTCAGGTGCGGCAAACGGGGGCACTTCCCGCCGCAACTGCCCCTTAGCGGGGGATCGGCGCCCATGGGAGCACCTACGCCCAGGCCACAGCACTCAGGGCGGGGAAAAGCTCCTATGGCGTCGGCTTCCAGACCCCCGCACCACGGCGTGAGGAGGACCGGCAACCACAACCAGGCGGGAGGGTTTTCTCAATGACCCGCCAAGGGACTGATCCACCGGAGGACGCTCTTGCAGGTACTACTTCCGTTTTGAATTCCCGTGCTAGAACTCTTTTCGATACCGGAGCAACGCACTCGTTCATTTCTCGTGATTTCGTTTTCATGCATAACCTCGAGGAGACACCCCTCCAAGCCTCCTTGACGGTGCAAACGGCGGGAGGGACTCTGGAGGCGACCAGTTTTGTGGCCGCCTGCCCGATTATGTTGGGACGGTTGGTCTGCCCTTGGGACTTGGCGGTGATCCCTTTGAAGGAGTACGACGTGGTGTTGGGCATGGACTGGCTCACAAGGTACCAGGCACTCATTGATTGCGACAAGCGACAACTGCGGCTACAAGAACCGGGCTTCCCCGAACATGTGTACATAATGGGCAAGAGCATCTCCTTCCCGGCGGTTATTTCAGCGGCACGGGCCAGAAGACTGGTTGAGGGGGGGTGCGTGGCCTATCTAGCATCGGTGGATTTGGCTACTCGACCCTCGACGACACTTGCAGATATCCCAGTGGTGAGGGACTATCCTGACGTTTTCCCCGCGGAGTTGCCGGGGATGCCTCCGGAGAGGGAGGTGGAGTTCCCTATTGAGCTGCTGCCAGGCACGCAGCCTATTACGAAGGCCCCTTACCGAATGGCCTTCGCGGAGCTGAAGGAGCTTAAGGCACAACTGGAAGATCTCTTGGACAAAGGGTTCATCCGACCGAGTGTGTCACCCTGGGGCGCACCGGTACTCTTTGTACGGAAGAAAGATGGAAGCCTGCGGCTCTGCATTGACTACAGAGGGATAAACAAAGTCACGGTGAAGAATAAGTACCCCCTACCCAGAATCGACGACCTCTTCGATCAGTTACGGGGAGCGACGGTCTTCTCCAAAATTGACCTACAGTCGGGCTATCATCAACTCCGAGTTCGAAATGAAGATATCCCCAAGACCGCCTTCCGGACTCGATACGGCCACTACGAGTTCACGGTGATGCCTTTCGGGCTTACGAACGCCCCCGCTGTTTTCATGGACATGATGAACCGGATCTTCAGACCCTTCTTGGATCGGTTCGTGGTAGTCTTCATCGACGACATCCTGATTTACTCCACTACCGACGAGGAGCACGAGGACCATCTACGGACGATCCTGCAAACCCTCAGAGAGCAGAAGCTGTTCGCTAAACTCAAGAAGTGTGAATTCTGGCTGCGGGAAGTTGGCTTCCTAGGGCATGTGATCTCGGCACAGGGGATCGCTGTGGACCCCAAAAAGGTAGAAGCAGTGGTAGACTGGCGGCCGCCGACGTCGGTGACAGAAGTACGAAGTTTTCTAGGGCTGGCAGGATACTACCGGCGTTTCGTCGAGGGTTTCGCAAAGATCGCTACCCCTTTAAACCGATTGACCAGAAAAGGCGAGAAGTTCATATGGACGGCCAAGTGCCAGGAGAGTTTTGAGGAACTCAAGAAGAGATTAACTAAGGCACCAATACTGGTGCTGCCGACGCCCGGAGAGGATTATGAAGTGTACTGCGACGCGTCAAGGATCGGTCTTGGAGGTGTTCTGATGCAACAGGGGAAGGTGATCGCCTACGCGTCCAGGCAGCTGAAGGACTACGAAAGGAACTACCCGATACACGACTTGGAATTGGCCGCCGTGGTCTTCGTTTGAAACTGTGGAGGCATTACCTCTTCGGAGTCCACTGCAACGTTTTCTCAGATCATCAAGTCTTAAGTACATCTTACCCAAAAGAGTTAAACTTGCGGCAGAGATGGTGGCTCGAGTTGCTGAAGGATTACGACTTGACGATCCAATATCACCCCGGGAAGGCAAATGTGGTGGCAGACGCACTGAGCAGAAAAGGGCATCGGGACGGGGCGTCGGAGAGCGCGCTGACAAAGCAGGACCACCTGATCGCGGAGTTCGCGCGAATGCAGTTGGAGGTGGTGCCTGCGGGCACGGTTCTGCAACTCCTAGCCTTGGTGGTCAAGCCGACGCTATTCGAGAAGATCCAGGAGGGACAGCAGACCGATCTGCACCTACAGCGCTTACGAGACAAGATTCCCCAGGGTCAAGAGATTGACCTTGCGGTGAAAGACGACGGCACCCTATGTTTCCGCGGGCGGGTCTGTGTGCCGGATTCACCAGAGTTGAAGAATGAAATCTTAGCGGAGGCACATCGAGCCCCTTATGCGGCACACCCGGGGGGCACGAAGATGTACAGGGATCTCAAACAGACGTTCTGGTGGCCTAAGTTAAAAGAAGACGTGACGCGATACGTAGCCCACTGCCTAGTATGTCAACAGATAAAGGCCCGAACACCAGCGACCAGCAGGGAAGCTACAGCCCTTACCGGTACCAGAGTGGAAATGGGACCAGATCACCATGGATTTTGTCACTGGATTCCCACGTTCACAACAGGGCCACGACGCGATCTGGGTTGTAGTTGACCGGTTAACCAAGTCAGCACACTTCCTACCAATTCACACCACTTGGACCCTGCGAACGGCTAGCTCAAGTCTACATCAGCGAGGATCGTGAGACTACATGGGGTACCGGCATCGATCACCTCGGACAGAGACACGCGCTTTGTCTCGAAGTTTTGGCAAAGTCACCAGCAGGCCATGGGGACCAGATTACATTTCAGCACCGCCTTCCACCCTCAGACGGACGGACAGTCAGAGCGCACGATACAAACCCTAGAAGACCCTGCTTCGCGCCTGTGTGCTTGATTGGGGAATCGGTTGGTCACGCTACCTACCTCTCGTGGAATTTGCCTACAACAACAGCTACCAGGCCAGCATTCAGATGGCGCCCTACGAAGCACTGTATGGAAGGCGCTGCCGATCCCCGATCTGCTGGGACGACTTGGGAGAGCGGAAACTTTTGGGACCCGACTTAGTGGAAGAAACTGAAGAGAAGTGCGCCTTATCAGACAGCGCTTGCTGACCGTCCCAGAGTCGACAGAAGAGTTACGCAGGACCAGAGGCGCCGGGACTTGAGTTTCAAGTGGGGGAACATGTGTTTTTGCGGGTCTCGCCATCACAGAGGAATCAGGCGTTTCGGGCTAAGGGGCAAGCTGAGCCCACGGTTTGTGGGGCCATTTGAGATTCTAGAGCGTATCGGCCCAGTAGCTTACCCGCCTCGCCCTACCACCAAACCTCGACGAGTCCACGATGTGTTCCACGTATCAATGCTTCGGAATATCTCCCCGACCCATCACATGTCCTGGACACCTCTGCACTCGAACTTAATGACGGACCTGAGCTTCGAAGAAACCCCAGTGAAGATCTGGCAAGGGAAACAAAATCACTACGAATCGGGCTATCCCCTACGTGAAAGTACATTGGAGCAACCATGAAGAGCGAGAAGCCACTTGGGAACTTGAATCCAAGATGAGGGAGTGCTACCCCGACCTTTTCCACTCCTATCCGGGTTTGAGTGTTTCGAGGACGAAACTCGTTGTTAGAGGTGAGTGGTGTAATAGCCGCGGGTTTTCGAACCGCTTTTAGGCAAAGGGGTCCGGGGGTTTGATTTTCTTTTGTCATTCTGGGCAGGCCGTCGGGGGCTCGCGGGCATTTTTTTGAGAATAAAGCTCGCGAAGCGGAGGCCGGCGGCGCGATCGGATCGGATTTCCGACCCCGGAAGCTCCCGGAATAAATTTTCGAAGTTGCTGCGGTTCGGGTGTCCGGCACTTCCCTTTTGAGGTAAAACCAGACCCGATTTAACGATATTTTTGATTCAAGCTAGTTAATTCTTTCGCACCGGCTCAGTCTAATTTTCTGTAAATTTCGGGATCCGACATAAATTATTTAATTTATTTCGTTCTATCTATCCGGGTTAATTTGGGCTAGGTTAGCATTGGAGTTGGACGCGGGTTGGGCTCGATCGTACCAAAACACTAATTAATTGGGGGTTTGAGAGGTGAGGGTTGGGAACCCCTTCTCAGTCTTCTACCCCTTTGGCACGCAACGACCCGAGCGAAGAACGGTCGAGTAGAGGGGAGAACGCCGCATCCCCACCACCACCACACCGACCTACGAGAACGGACGATCCCCTCTTCCAAACCTTCGTCGTCCTCATCAAGGTGAGACGGGAATTTAGTTTCTTTTTCTCGTGTTGAGTTCTTGATCATCTTGACCGGAAGGGTGAGGCACAGGCGGCGGATTTCCCGGAATCCGCCGCACTGCGAAGAAACCCCCCATCCTCGCCCTCATGCGACCCGCACGGGCCACGGCGCCCAGCCCCCCCGCGTGCGGGATGACCCGCACGGGGCCGGGCGCACGCCCAGCCGCGTGCGGGATGACCCGCACGGGCCGGGCGGCGCCCAACCCCCGCGTGCGGGATGGCCCGCACGGGGCCGGCCGCACGCCCCAGCCGCGTGCGGGGTGACCCACGGGGCTGGGCGACGCCCAGACCCGCGTGCGGGTTGCCCGCACGGGGCCGGCGGCACGCCCAGCCCGCGTCGTGCGGGTAGGCCGCAGGGCTGGGCGGCGCCCAGCCCCGCGTGCGGGGTGACCCGCACGGGGCCGGGCATCACGCCCAGCCCGCGTGCGGGGTAGGCCGCAGGCTGGGTGCGGCGGCCAGCCCCGCGTGCGGGGTGACCCGCACGGGGCGGACGCGCGCTCAACCCCCCGTGTGGGGTTGCCCGTACGGAGCTGAGCACGCGCACGGCCCGCGTGCGGACGGGAGCCGCGAACCGACTAGCGGTTCGCCCCCTCTCGTCTTCCATCCGCGTCTGAGCGTCGCTTTTCTCCTCGCGGCAGGTGTGCGAAGGAGCCGAGCGTGAGTACCGGGACGCTAGGGAGCGGAGCGTTGACGCCTACTAGCGACAGGTGGTTGAGTGTGATATTTGGCATCGACCACATTGATTGTTTTAATTCAAATATTATATGTTACGTTCACTTCAGTAATCATTATTCTAGATGCTACGGATTATTGCTACACATCGATAGTTAC
The DNA here is from genome assembly GCA_029204045.2 of Tillandsia leiboldiana. Taxonomy (NCBI): domain Eukaryota; kingdom Viridiplantae; phylum Streptophyta; class Magnoliopsida; order Poales; family Bromeliaceae; genus Tillandsia; species Tillandsia leiboldiana. The sequence continues at coordinate 1,064 of JAQNDB010005127.1, read as the reverse complement.
GTAGTCTCGTGTTTTGAGCTTCAGCTACCGTCTTTCCTTCGACTATGCTAATAGTAGGGCAACAGGAGTTTACACGCCTCTACCTTTATTCTGATTCATGCATCATGGTTTACTTGCTTTACTATTTCATATACATTGCGATTACTGCATTACTATTGCTCATAATGTGGTTACTGTGCTCGAGGTGCAACACGTGCACCCGTTTGGCCACCGTGAGGGTGCACTTTTCCGGAAAGAGTCGTAGGACCCGTGTATACCCACGAGGTGACGTGTGGGGCCCCTTATTAGCTTGGGGTTGAGGCGCCGAGGTGCGAGCGGAGCGACCCCGGTTTAGTTGTCCGGCGCGTCGCGGTGCTGCAGGTACGGTATGGGCCGTCGGTAGTGGAACCGACGCGGCAGAGTATTACAGGATGCAGATATACAGGTTACCATTTCCCCCCCCCCCCAAAAGGGGGTTGCTCCGGTGTCGCCACGGTTTGTTTTTATTATTTCCCCTGCACGGGCATTTATTAGTCACTGACTTCCCAATTCGTGACAGGGCCCAGGCGAGGGGAGAGGTAGGTGGCGGTGGGGACGGGCGGACACAGCGGGACCGTTGGAGACCCTGAACTTTATACTTTCCTTTTCTTTTCAGCTTTTCATTTATATTGTGGGCATGTGGAGGTTTCCGATACCCTTGGTGGGTCGCGTAGATGTCGTATTTGATTATCTGTTTATGCACTACCTTCCCTTATTTCCTACTGGCCATTGAAAACGAAACAAAAACAAAGAAAGATTGCGAAAACCGTTTTCAAAGTCTAAGTGTCGTGTGGGCACTGATTTCAAAACCTTGTGGTTTATGGATTGCGAATGAGCTTTCAAACTTGGGTGCCGTGTGGGCACCGTTTTCAAAACCCTTGGGGTTTATGCTGTTTCGAAATCTCGTTTTCACAAACTAAGTGCCTGGTGGGCACTCTTTAAAAACGTGGATTTATCCTTTCAAGTTGAAGTGGCCTCGGCTTAATATTTAAATACTGGTTGTATGTAATTGAATGTTGTGATTGAATGGTTTTTTGCTTGGAGAT
>JAQNDB010005126.1:0-20812 GCA_029204045.2 Tillandsia leiboldiana | reverse complement strand
TTAAGCGCGCCTCGCTGTGGTAGGACCGCGTTCGACGACGCGGTTTCCCTCATCGCGCGCTCCGCGTTCACCATCCTCGCGCGTATAAAGCGCGCGTTCGGGATCGTTCCGGGACGCGTCGAGGAGCACTAATCTGGTCGCCGCGGTGTACACGCGTCGCCGACGAGGGGGAGGGGAGAAGTGGAGGGGTTAGGGTTTTTTGGAGGCGAGCGCGGCTGCGCTGGTGACGCGGAGACCACGGGGGGGCGGCGGCGCTGGGGCTGCGCGTACGCGGGGGTGGTGATCGCGGCGGGCGAGAGGGCTGCGCGGGGGCCGCGCGCGGCACGGGGGCGGAGGCGCGGGACGAGCCTCTACGCGATGCTCCCGCGAGCGTGCGCGCGCGGCCTACGGGCTCGGCTCCGCGCTGCGGCCCGGCGGCGGACGACGCGGGGCTCGCGGCGGAGTGGAGTGGGGCCGCGGCGGTGGCGCGGATCGGCGAGTGGCTGGGGCCGATGGCGCACGCGACAGTGCGGGGCAGGGCGAGCGGAGCGTCGAGCAGAGGAGAAGCGCTGCCGAGGCGGCGGCGGCACGGCGGCGACGTGCGGCGGCGGGAGGGAACACGGTTTTTCGTTGCAGACGCTGCACTTCGCGCACCTGGAGAAGGTGGGAGGCGGCGATCGCGGAGATCCTCGTGGGGATCAATTACCTCTGGAGATTCGAGAGGGAGATGAACGCGCGGAGCGCTGCTCCTCCTACAAGCACACCTAAAATTGGAAAAACCCTTCATAGATAATAATCATCATCATCATCACCTAAAGGAAATGAAAAAAATTGAGGCGAAAAAGAAGAATATAATCGGGTTTTATTTTTCTTATTTTCTTACGAATTAATGATAGTATATTAGCAAGTTTTTTTATTTTATTTTATTTTATTGTATCAGTTAATTTACCACTACTGCTGAACCCCTTGCCGTACTAATTGGTATCGTTTGGTTCGGGAATAGTGAGAATTATTATACAGGTATAAGTATAAAAGCACGGAACAAGGGTAAAAAAGTGTTTGGGATGGTTCTAGGGATAAAAGATTTTATATTTGGTATGATAACTGAGGAATAAGAGGAATAAAGAGGTTAAGTTGTTGTAAATACTTTTTTACCCTCAGATTTAATATGTGATAAAAGTTGTTAACATCTAATTAGTTCGTTTTAATTAATGAATTAAAGCTTTAAAAAAATTAAGATAAAATCAAATCATAATCAAATTATATTTTTTAAAAATAATATTTAATTTAATATTTTTTTCTCAAATTAAATTTAAAATTTTAAATATAAAATTTCAACATTTAAATTTTAAAATTTAAAAATATATAATATTATTTTAAATTATAAATTTTAAACATAAAATTTTTAATTTTCAAATAATAATTTTTACTTTCTTCGTTTTAATTATGGATTAAAGCCTTACAAAAATTAAGATAAAATTAAAATCAAAATCAAAATCAAAATTATAATCAAAATCAAAATTAAATTTCAAAATTATATTTTATGAAATAATATTTAATTTAACATTTTATTTGTTAAAATAAGGTTAAAATTTCGATATATAAAATTTCAAATTTAAAGTTTACAAAAATTATGATAAAATCAAAATCAAAATAAAATTTCTAAAATTTTAAAAATATATTTAATTTAATATCTAATTAAATTAACAAGAGAGAGGAGAGGAGAGAGAGGGATTTGTGATGATGAGAGTGTATTGAGAAGAAGAAAAAAAGAGGAGAGAGAGAGAAAATTTGTGATGATGAGTGTATGGGAAGAAGAGAGAGAAAGGGGAGAGAGAGAGATTTGTGATGATGAGAGTGTATTGAAAAAAGGAGAAAGGGGGGAGGAGGGGTAATTTGGTAAAAAACAAATTTATAAAATAATGGGTAAGAACTGTTATTCCAGCTTATTCTGTTTGTACTGGAACTACTGTACCTAATAGTTCCCCTTTGTTCAATAATGTTTGGGTACAAAGGGGGGATATCCCTGTAGGGACCCCTGAACCCCCCCTTGCAGCTTTTCCCATGAATCACTGTGCAAACACCTGTTGATGGTGTATCTGGCCCATGGTGCATCAAAGGGAGCCACAGATGGACCCTGTGAGCTTTGGTTGGCTGTATTGGCTTCGGCTGCTTTTGCCGATTTTAGGAAAGGAATTGGCCAAATAGAGGTGGGATTTGGATTCAGTGCGGAAAAAAAAAAAAAACGCTTGAAAACGACTTTTTGTTTGCTAAATTCTGAGTCCGGATGCCCAAAAACGGACTCCCGAAAGTTTTACTGGATTTTTGGGCAATGGGGGAGCCGTGGACGGCGGGGGGGTGCCACGTGGCAGGCTCGGATTGGCCGGCGCAACGCGGCTGGGTCCCACGGAAGGTCTGGGCTGGGACCGGGGTGCAACGCGGGGCGCTGGGACCGGCGGGGTGTCCACGTGGCAGCGCATGATTGGGCGGCCACGCGCGCTTGGTCCACGGGCGAGCGCGGGGAGGCGTGGACCGGGGCGCGCCACGTGGCAGCACACGGTTGGCGGGCGCGTGAGCGCGGTCCACGCAGCGCGTGGGGCAGGTCGCGGCAGCAGGGGCCGTACGGGGCAGGTACGGCGTAGTGGGCAGCGCCACCTACCCGTTGACGCGGGCGGGGGACACGTGGCGCACTCCGCGGCAGCTTGCATGGCTGCCGCCTGTTCGGGCGACACGTGGCGGGCGCCGGGGCGGGTCGGACGAAGCCAGGATCCGTCCGACGGAGCATTTTGGGCTGGGCCGCACTGTGCGCGCCCGAAAGTTCTGGGCGGGCCGCACTGTGTGCGCCCGAAAACTTTCGGGCGCCGAAAGTTGGGACCCTGATGGTATTTTCCCAAAGATTTCTTCAGCCTATAAATAGCCAGCCGAGCCCTCTTTGCTGCCTTTTTCTCTCTGTCTGTGCAAGATCTCCCGAGCTCCTCTTGGTGAAATTTTCCCCTCTAATCCTTGATCTTCCTGCCAAGTTCTAGGATTTTTGGAGGCTCGAATCCCGAGGTTCCCCATTTTTACGGCGCGGCGCGACGTTGCATTCCTGGGTTTCTTCTTCGGCGCAGCGACAGTGTTTTAGCTCCCCTGGGCTACCCCGAGATCATTTTGCTGTGATTCTTGCGCCGGTAGACTCCTAAGAGGTAGGACTTCATCTTTCGTTTTGGTCGCGCTTTCTCGTTTCGAGGTTTTGGCACGGATCCCGAGGCAAAACAATGACCCCTTTTTCTGTGTGGACTTCCTTGACAGCAGCGGGGTATTTTGACCATATCTTCGCGCACGAGCATCAGACGGAAACGAGCTTATACAACTTTTTCATTACGGATCGCAAGGAACACGCTCGTATTTTTATTGGATTTTTGTGAGATTTATTTCGAGGTGAAATACTGTGTTCTCAGTGAACAGTGCACAGTTTTAGCACAGATTTTTGTATGAGTGTACCCCCTTGCCGAATTTTTATCTTGACTTACCGAACTCGGATTTGGGCGTGCAAGGTACCGTTGCGAAGCTATCGACGCGAGGATCGCTGTGATATTTTTCTTGGAATTTTCTGGGCACTTTCTGCAGGTGATAATTAACAGTTGTGAATCCGAGGTTGTAGATGGTTATGAGAGCAATAATTGGGAGCCTAAGTGTAATTAGTGAGCTTTGTATTGTACCAGGAATATTTCAGGTGCGCTAAATGTTGTGGGAGCAAGGATTTGGAGTTCTGGTATTTTCTAGCTGTAGGACTTGGACAGTTTGCACCAGGTGGGTGGTTGTTGTACTCCTCTCCTTTGTTATGCCCACTAGAAATATCAGAGTACCCCTGTTTGATGTTGCTAAATGCGTTAATTGGTAGACTCGCATGCTTTAGGGAGCAAATTATTGGTTATCTAATCCATGAAAAATTATTGTTAGACTGATTACTTGTTTTAATCGCTTAATTTCTGGTGTATGCTTAGAGACAAGTGATAATAATTGAGGACTGCAAAAACTGATGATTATTCTTATGGGACTGTCACCCTAGCTTATGTCACTCTAAACTGCTATTCTCGGAAAATGGACAAAAATATTGAGGACAATGCATGATTAAATTGGTCACATGATTATGTCATCATTTATGCTATACTATTTTTGGGACTTGACTTAGGAGAAACCATGCATTTACTCTTTTCTCCTCTTGTATTGACACTTGCGGCTTAGTCGCTCAGGTTCGAGCGTGTGTTGGACAGTGTAGTCGGATATGGGGATTTGGGACAGGTTGGGTTTACGTCAGGGTGTTGCGGCGACCACGGATCTTGGGTGGTCGACCGGCTTATACTATTGCATCGGATTGGGTGTTTGGGGATCGGGCTTTCTTTAGTGGAGGGTTTTCCCACTTCATTGAGTCTCGATCCAGTCCTGCTATATCAGGTTACTTGTGGTTACTACTTCCTCGTGTGGGTCGCTCCCCACGAGTGCGACCTCGGACGTGCGCGGCAGACAGACTTGAGTCCTGGGGACTCCTTGTGCTTCGGTGTTATGCGTAGGCTGGCATACCCGTCGCGGCAGAGCAGGCAGTGCCAGTGTCCACTGGCGGTCAGATTGGGTTCTTTGGACAGACTTCTTATACTGATGCATTCCTTTCCCATCCGTGTTGAGTTATCGTGTAGAGGCATATTAGGGATAGCATTTTATCAGTGCTCTCTCTATCTACCCCTTTCTTTTCCTTTCCCTTTTGCCTCTGATCACCTGGTGGGCATATCTGAGCTGAGGCTTTACCCACTAGGGGAGGCTACTGTTTATTGTAGTACTTACCCCCATTGTTTCTTGTTCTTTTTCTTTCCCCTTGTTTTGCAGAGTCCTCAGTGGGAGTTGCTGGGCCGTCAGCAACTGATCGGGGGCAAGCGCATCGCGGACTAGATAGAGAGCCTCCCGAGGGTTGTAGCTGGAGCTTTTGGGTACCTGGTCTTCTCAGACAGCTTTTGTTTATTTCTTTTTGGGTCTGGCTTTTGCCAGATGTTTGTATTTAGTGGTGAGCTGGGAGAGACATCTGTATTTTATTCCACTGTTGTACTCTTTTACTTCCAGCTTCTGTCTGAGATACAGTAGTTTTAGTTTAGCTCTGATTATTATGCTCTTTATTATTATTTCTTATCTGAGCAGGTTACCGACGCTTCGTGTATGTGGGAAATACGCATGCACGGCGGATCTGTAGACGGGCCGGGTTCTGGTTTACACCCGGGGCGTGACAGATTAAGTTGGTATCAGAGCTTAGGGATAGGTCAGTTGGGACTTAGGAAACCCTAGGCTTTTGGACAGACCTAGGATGATAGGGCGTGAGTGGCGTAACATTTTGCGAAAGTCGGTGATTTTGTAGTTGACTCTTCCTGTGAGTGAAGATGAGATCGACATAGCCTATCTCGTTGGACCATTATGTTGGCTGCAGACAACATAAGGTGACAGAAATAGGAGGATGTCTTTTGACTTTCGCCAGATTGGGTCGTGTGGGGTTTTGTTGCTGATGATTGGTTTCTTGTGGCAGGATGCCTCCTCGACGTCGGATTCCACTCGGGGTGTCCCTTCACCCCCTGTTGAGCCAGAGCAGCATACCCCCCGAGCTTACTGAGTTGCGGGCCTTGGTGGCCCAGTTGGCGGAGGGTCAGCGCCGCCAGGAGCAGAGGATTGAGCAGCTGCTTGCTCAGAGGGAGGCACCACCCCCAGCTGTTCCTGAGGCCCCTGTGCCTCTTGTTGTACCTTTTGTGCCGACGGCACCATCTCTAGTAGCGGGGCTCCTGGAGCTATTCAGCCTTTGACTGCGGAGGAGGAGCGGGATTTTGTTGACAAACTCGCTGCGTTTGTTAAGCGGGGACCACCTAGATTCTCGGGGCGGGATGCTCAGCCCCGGGCTGTTGGGAGATGGCTTTCTGCGATGGAGAAGCTTTTTCGGGACTTCTTCATCGACCCGAGGTATCGAGTGCACATGGCGGTGCACTGTTTGGATGGAGATGCTGATTTTTGGTGGCAGCGAGTTGAGCCACTGGAGTTCCGGATCACTCGGCAGTTGCCTTGGGAGGAGTTCAAACGGATGGTATTGGACACCTATTTTTCTACCAGTGTGAAGAAGAAGTTGGAGGACGACTTGAAGAATCTGCAGCAGGGCGATCGACCGGCCATGTCTATTTCCAGGAGTTCATGGAGTTGCTGAACTGTGTGCCCTTCGTCGCTCGTGACGGTCCACACCAGGTTGAGTTGTTCGAGGGAGGCCTCCGTCCAGAGATTTTCACGCTTGTGCATGCACAGAGATTTCAGACCCTAGAGGCAGCCGCAGAGCACGCACAGTGGTGGAGAGAGGCGATCAGCAGGTGGCCAGACGGAGGGCCGCGGTCGCGCAGGGTTCCGACAGGAAGCGACCAGCCCCAGAGGACGGGGGACAGGCAGCTCATGGAGACCGCCACGGCCGCCGCAGTCCCAGTCTTACGGCCGTGGGGCGATCTGATAGGAGAGGTCTGGTGGACCCCAGAGACGCAGGCAGCAGAATCAGCAGCAGCACCAGCAGCAGAGATCGCAGCAGAGGCAGCAGAGATCTCAGCAGAAGTCCTCGAGACAGCAGCAGCAAGCCGAGACAGCCCCGATCTTCTGACCGATGTATCTTCTGCGGCGGTCAGCATGCCGCCATCACTTGTGATCAGAGATGGGGTCGATGCTTCCGTTGTGGACAGCCGGGGCATGTGCGAGCTACTTGCCCCCTTGCTACTTCTTCGGCACCTTCTTCGGCGTCGGCTCCATATCCCCCTCAGCAGCAGCAGCCATCAGCTCAGCGGCCTTATGCTCAGCGAGCAGGCCGTCCACCTCCCATCTTTCAGATTCTCGACCTCCAGCACCGAAGCGGGCGGGTGTATGCCGCCAAATTAGCGATTCCGCAGCGGCAGACCAGGTGGTGGCAGGTATTACTCTACTTTTTGGTATTCGGGCTCGCTCTTTATTCGACACTGGAGCATCTCATTCTTTCATTAGTCGAGCATTTGCATCCCTGCATGGTCTAGAGGTAGAGTCATTGTCATGTGCATTAGAGGTGCGGGTTCCTGATCACGTTTTGCATGTCGAGGAGCGTTGTTTGGCATGCCGGTGCAGGTTGGGCCTTGGATTTTGCCTGCAGATTACTTGTCTTGCAGCAGCTCCATGATTTTGACTTGGTGTGGGGATGGATTGGCTATCTCGGTACTCCGCCACTATCGACTGCAGAGAGAGGACGGTGACTCTTCGCGCCAGGACAGGAGGAGTTCATATTCAGAGGCTGCCAGAGCACGCTGTTCGCAGCGACCATTTCCTCGGCGAGAGCTAGGAGGATGATGAGTAGAGGTTGCACTGCCTTTTTGGCCACCGTGGTGGAGGTGCCTACGGCGGCACTGGGACTCGAGGTATATCCATATCGTCCGAGAGTTCCCAGATGTGTTCACCTGAGTTGACGACGATGCCGCGGAGAGGGAGATTGAGTTTGTGATTGATGTAGTCCCTGGGACTGCACCAACCTCAAAGGCACCCTATAGGATGGCGCCAGCTGAGTTGAGGGAGTGAAAGCCCAGCTTCAGGATCTTTTGGATAGGGCTTCATTAGACCCAGTGTTTCTCCGTGGGGAGCGCCTGTGTTGTTTGTTAAGAAGAAGGATGGATCACTACGGTTGTGCGTGGATTATAGGGAATTGAACAAAGTGACCATCCGGAACAAGTATCCCCTCCCCCGGATAGATGATTTGTTGATCAGTTATAGGGAGCATCTGTGTTCTCGAAGATTGATCTGCAGTCCGGTTACCACCAGCTTAGGGTGAGGGCAGAGGACATCTCCAAGACGCTTTCAGATCGCGGTACGGGCATTATGAGTTTACTGTGATGCCTTTTGGGTGACTAATGCCCCTGCCGCATTCATGGACTTGATGAACAGGATTTTTTCAGCGTTTTTGGATCGGTTGTGGTGGTGTTCATAGATGATATTCTGATCTACTCCGGAGTGATCTGGAGCATGAGGAGCACTTGAGAACCGTGCTACAGCTTCTGCGAAGAGAAAAGCTGTATGCTAAGTTCAAAAGTGCGAGTTTGGCTCCGGGAGGTTTGCCTTTATGGGTCATGTGGTTTCAGCTGCTGGAAGTGGCGGTGGATCCGGCCAAGGTGGATGCTATTAGAGATTGGCCGAGGGCCGACGACTATCACCGAGGTGACGGAGCTTTCTTGGATTGGCGGGCTACTATCGTCGCTTTGTGGAAGGCTTTGCGAAGCTTTCCTCTCCCCTCACTCGTCTGACCAGAAAAGGGGTTAAGTTTGTTTGGAGCGAGATTTGCCAAAGCTGTTTTGAGGAGCTGAAGCAGAGGTTGATGACCGCTTCCAATCCTTGCCCTCCCAGTTATGGGGGAAGGATTTGTGATCTACAGTGATGCCTCACATAGTGGTCTGGGGTGTGATGTTGATGCAGCATGGTAGGGTAATTGCCTATGCTTCGCGGCAATTGAAGGACTATGAGAAAAATTACCCTACTCATGATCTTGAGCTGGCAGCGGTGGTGTTTGCTCTGAAGCTGTGGCGGCATTATTGTATGGAGAGCATTGCGAGATTTATACTGATCACAAGAGCTGAAGTATCTGTTCACCCAAAAGGAGCTAAATTTGAGGCAACGCCGGTGGTTGGAGTTGTTAAAGGATTACGATCTGAGTATCCTTTACCATCCCGGCAAGGCCAATGTCGTGGCAGATGCTTGAGTAGGAGGACGAGTCTGAGCTTATTGATCTCGCAGCAGGCGCCGTTGGTCGAGCAGATGAGGCGGTTACAGTTGGAGGTAGTATCCCCTGGGGTCTCTGCTAGACTCATGTCTATGGTCTTGCAGCCCACTCTGTTGGAGAGGATCAGGGACACTCAGAGTGAGGACCCCCACTTGATGAGGATCAGGACGCAGCTTCAGGCGGATCAGACAGGGGATTTTTCTGTGGATAGCTCGGGAGTACTGCGGTACAGGGACCGAGTGTGGTGTGCCTATGGATCAGGAGATTAGAGATCAGATTTTGAGAGAGGCCCATTTTACACCTTATACCATCCATCCTGGAGGTACTAAGATGTATAAGGACCTCAAGGCACAGTTTTGGTGGCCCGGGATGAAGCGGGACATTGGGAGATTCGTAGCTCATTGTTTAACTTGCCAGCAAGTGAAAGCAGAGCATCGCGTTCCTGCTGGTAAGTTGCAGAGTCTTCCAATTCCCGAGTGGAAATGGGACCCACGTCACTATGGATTTCGTCACTGGATTGCCGAGGGTCGCAGAGCGGGGCTGATGCGATCTGGGTTATTGTGGACAGACTCACCAAGTCGGCGCACTTCTTACCGGTTCAGATGACTTGGTCACTGGAGCGTTTGGCACAATTATATCTGGATGAGATAGTGAGGCTTCACGGTTATCCCTGCTTCGATTGTGTCAGATCGAGACCCGAGATTCGTATCACGCTTTTGGGGGAGTTTGCATTCTGCATCTGGGGACTCAGCTCAGGTTTAGCACCGCTTTCCACCCACAGACCGATGGACAGTCAGAACGCACCATACAGACCCTCGAGGATATGTTGAGAGCGTGCGTTATGGATTTTGGAGGAGGGTGGTACCGGCACTTGTCGTTGGTTGAGTTCGCGTACAACAACAGCTATCAGGCGAGCATCCAGATGGCTCCGTTTGAAGCGTTGTATGGACGCAAGTGTCGGTCTCCCTTATATTGGAGTGACGTGGGTGAGAGAAGGACTTTGGGACCGGATTTACTTCTGGAGGCAGAGGAAAAAGTCAGGATTATTCGCACGGCATCTTGGAACAGCCCCAGAGTCGTCAGAAGAGCTACGCCGATACTCGACGGCGAGACCTGGAGTTTCAGGTTGGTGATCATGTCTTCTTGAAGGTCTCGCCCTCGAAAGGGGTCCGGAGATTTGGAGTACGGGGAAAGCTCAGTCCCCGCTTTATTGGACCCTTTGAGGTACTTGACAGAGTTGGGTCCTGTGGCATACAGAGTTGCCTTACCCCCACGCCTGGCCGGAGTTCATGATGTCTTCCATGTCTCAGCTCTGAGGAGATATGTTTTGACCCGTCGCACGTGATTGACTTCACTTCGTTGGAGATCGGCGAGGACTTGGTCTACGAGGAGCGCCCGTTGCGGATTCTTGCTCGTGAGGTGAGGGAATTGCGCAACCGGGCCATTCCATATGTGAAGATCTTGTGGAGCAATCATGAGGAGTCGAGAGGCTACTTGGGAGCTGGAGACAGTGAGAGGGATGCCTACCCCTTCTTATTCGAGACTTCTGGTTGAGGTACGTCTGTTCTGTTTTCTTTGTTTCGGGGACGAAACTTTTTTTAGTGGGGGAGGATGTAGGGCCCCTAAATCTCCTTACAGCTTTTTCCCATGAATCCGCTGTGCAAACACCTGTTGATGGTGTATCTGGCCCATGGTGCATCAAAGGGATGCCACAGATGGACCCTGTGAGCTTTGGTTGGCTGTATTGGCCTTCGGCTGCTTTTGCCGAATTTTAGGAAAGGAATTTGGCCAAAATGGAGGGTGGATTTGGATTCAGTGCGGAAAAAAACGCTTGAAAACGACTTTTTTGTTTGCTAAATTCTGAGTCCGGATGCCCAAAAACGGACTCCCGAAAGTTTTACTGGATTTTTGGTGCATGGGGGAGCCGTGGACCGGCGGGGGTGCCACGTGGCAGGCTCGGATTGGCCGGCGCACGCGGCTGGGTCCACGGAAGGTCTGGGCTGTGACCGGGGGTGCACCGCGGGGCGCGTGGACCGGCGGGTGTCCACGTGGCAGCGCCTGATTGGGCGGCCCACGCGCGCTTGGTCCACTGGGCGAGCGCGGGGAGGCGTGGGACCGGGGGCGCGCCACGTGGCAGCACCCGGTTGGCGGGCGCATGTGCGCGCGGTCCACGCAGCGCGCGGGGCAGGTCGCGGGCAGGTGGCCGTACGCGGGGCAGGTGCGGCGTCGTGGGCAGCGCCACGTGGCGCCCGCTGATTCGCGGGCGCCACCTACCGCGTTGACGCGGGCGGGGGGACACGTGGCGCACTCGCGGCAACTTGCATGGCTGCCGCCTGTTCGGGCGACACGTGGCGGGCGCCGGGGGGGGGGGTCGGACGAAGCCAGGATCCCGTCCCGACGGAGCATTTTGGGCTGGGCCGCACTGTGCGCGCCCGAAAGTTCTGGGCCGGGCCGCACTGTGTGCGCCCGAAAACTTTCGGGCGCCCGAAAGTTGGGACCTGATGGGTATTTTCCCAAAAGATTTCTTCAGCCTATAAATAGCCAGCCCGAGCCCTCTTTGCTGCCTTTTTTCTCTCTGTCTGTGCAAGATCTCCCCGAGCTTCCTCTTGGTGAAATTTTCCCCTCTTAATCCTTGATCTTCCTGCCAAGGTTCTAGGATTTTTGGAGGCTCGAATCCGAGGTTCCCCATTTTACGGCGCGGCGCGACGTTGCATTCCTGGGTTCTTCTTCGGCGCAGCGACAGTGTTTAGCTCCCCTGGGCTACCCCGAGATCATTTTGCTGTGATTCTTGCGCCGGTAGACTCCTAAGAGGTAGGACTTCATCTTTCGTTTTGGTCGCGCTTTCCTCGTTTCGAGGTTTTGGCACGGATCCCGAGGCAAACAGTGACCCCATTTTCTGTTGGACTTCCTTGACAGCAGCGGGGTATTTTGGCCATATCTTCGCGCACGAGCATCAGACGGAAACGAGCTTATACAACTTTTTCATCTACGGATCGCAAGGAACACGCTCGTATTTTTATTTGATTTTTGTGAGATTTATTTCGAGGTGAAATTACTGTTTTTCTCAGTGAACAGTGCACAGTTTTTAGCACAGATTTTTGTATGAAGTGTACCCCCTTGCCAAATTTTTATCTTGACTTACCGAACTCGGATTGGGCGTGCAAGGTACCGTTGCGAAGCTATCGACGCGAGGATCGCTGTGGTATTTTTCTTGGAATTTTCTGGGCACTTTCTGCAGGTGATAATTTAACAGTTGTGAATCCGAGGTTGTAGATGGTTATGAGAGCAATAATTGGGAGCCTAAGTGTAATTAGTGAGCTTTGTATTGTACCAGGAATATTTCGGGTGCGCTAAAATTGTGGGAGCAAGGATTTGGAGTTTTGGTATTTTCTAGCTGTACGGACTTGGACAGTTTGCACCAGGTGGGTGGTTGTTGTACTCCTCTCCTTTGTTATGCCCACTAGGAATATCAGAGTACCCCTGTTTTGATGTTGCTAAATGCGTTAATTGGTAGACTCGCATGCTTTAGGGAGCAAATTATTGGTTATCTATCCATGAAAAATTATTGTTAGACTGATTACTTGTTTTAATCGCTTAATTTCTGGATGCTTAGAGACAAGTGATAATAATTGAGGACTGCAAAACTGATGATTATTCTTATGGGACTGTCACCCTAGCTTATGTCACTCTAAACTGCTACCTTCCTCGGAAACTGGACAAAAATAGTGAGACAATGCATGATTAAATTGTCACATGATTATGTCATCATTTACTGCTATACTATTTTTGGGACTTGACTTAGGAGAAACACATGCATTACTCTTTTCTCCTCCTTGTATTGACACTGCGGCTTAGTCGCTCAGGTTCGAGCGTGTGTTGGACAGTGTAGTCGGATATTGGGGATTTGGGACAGGTTGGGTTTATGTCAGGGTTGTTGCGGGCGACCACGAGGATCTTGGGTGGTCGACCGGCTTATACTATTGCATCAGATTGGGTTGTTTTGGGGATCGGGCTTTCTTTAGTGGAGGGTTTTTCCCACTCATTGAGTCTCGATCCAGTCCTGCTATATCAGGTTACTTGTGGTTACTTACTTTCCTCGTGTGGGTCGCTCCCACGAGTGCGACTCCGGAGTGCGCCGGCAGACAGACTTGAGTCCTGGGGACTCCTTGTGCTTCGGTGTTATGCGTAGCTGGCATACCCGTCGCGGCAGAGCAGGCAGTGCCAGTGTCCACTGGCGGTCAGATTGGGGTCCTTTGGACAGACTTCTTTATACTGATGCATTTCTTTTCCCATCCGTGTTGAGTTATCGTGGTAGAGGCAGATTAGGGATAGCATTTTATCAGTTGCTCCCTCTATCTACACCCCCCTTTCTTTTCTTTCCCTTTTTGCCTCTGATCACCTGGTGGGCATATATGAGCTGAGGCTTTACCCACTAGGGGAGGCTACTGTTTATTGTAGTACCTTACCCCCATTGTTTTTCTTGTTCTTTTTCTTTCCCCTTGTTTTGCAGAGGCCTCAGTGGGAGTTGCTGGGCCGTCAGCAACTGATCGGGGCAAGCGCATCGCGGACTAGATAGAGAGCCTCCCAAGGTTGTAGCTGGAGCTTTTTGGGTACCTGGTCTCTCAGACAGCTTTTGTTTATTCTTTTTGGGTCTGGCTTTTTGCCAGCTGTTTGTATATTTAGCGGAGAGGCTGGGAGAGACATCTGTATTTTATTCCACTGTTGTACTCTTTTACTTCCAGCTTCTGTCTGAGATACAGTAGTTTTAGTTTAGCTCTGATTTTTATGCTCTTTTATTATTATTTCTTATCTGAGCAGGTTACCGACGCTTCGTGTATGTGGGAAATACCGCATGCACGGCGGGATCTGTAGACGGGCCCCGGGTTCTGGTTACACCCGGGGCGTGACACCGTGCCAGCTTGGGTGCTTGCGGGCCGGCCCTTGCGCCCGAAGCGCAGGGCCGGTATCTCGGCCCTTCTTCTTTCTTCTTCTTTTAAATAAAAAATAAAAAATAATGCACACAGCATAAAAAAAAAAATATACGACCAAATGTAAAAAAATATTAACAGCATATACAAAAAATTATTTACAACAGATGTAAATAAAAAATATTTCGTGATCAATATAAAAGAATATAAACTAAAACTAATTTAGTTTTTTCTTTCATATTTATTTATTAATTTTAATTCGATTTCACATAGAAAAAACGAATATAAAATTTGTAGAACTAATCTACGAAAAATATGATCAACGAAATATATTTCAAATCACAGCAAACACAGGCATGATCTTAGGCGAAAACAAACAAAAAAGCTATGATACCAATTGTTGGAATAAGAGAGCAGCGGAAACTTACAAACTGGATAGCCAACGTATCCAGGAACCAAAAGGCGGATTGGGTAGCTTGTTTTACTAGCCTTCTTGTCTTGATAATTCTGGACGTTTCACGAATCTCTTGGTTGCAGATCGGATCGGATGCGAAGAGGGCTACTAGAGTCCTCCTCTATGTCCACACTCCAAAACCCCGGAACGAATGTGGAAAACCTAGAGAGAACGTAGAGAGAGATGGGGAAGAAGAAAATCTATTTTCTTCTTGTGTATCGTATCTATTCTCTTATTATCTATCGTATAGAGAAAGGGGTTATATTTTAGATTATCATGACCCCTTACGATATTCTGTTTCTCACGTAGAGATAAGAGAATATCGGTTAAGATATGGTAAAGATATGTTTCTTAAATGATAAGAAATATTACCATTATCTTTAACCCATAATTCTTATACCTTAACATATAAGGATAAATCCGATCTTATTCTTAACACAAAAGGATAAATCATAATCTACATCTCATATGGATTGAGTTAAAATATAACAGGCCAATGTGGACACACCCACATGGCAACAGGTGGATTATTTGGGCCAATGCTAAAAGTATCATAAGTTGAGTAAAAATATTGTGTCACTTGTCATATGACTTAACTGTTCAATTTCTAAAAATATACCAAAATCTTATAAAGTAGGTCATCAAGCAACAATGTCATTTTTCAAGTAGCCTTAATGTTTAGTAATGCAAAACTTGGCATCCTTTTGAATCAAATGCATATGATTCATCTTTTGAACCCAACAAGTTAGGAGTTTCATTATTTGCTTTCAATTCAGATCGATTTTCATTTCTAGTCTAATTTCATTTTTTTCTTTTTTGAACCAAACGTGTTCTAATCTAGATTTGTCTATATTTGTTGTTTAGACACTTATTAATATTTTTTATTTTCTGGATTACTGGTTTACTTTACTAATGGTTCTTATCCCTTATTTGGTATTCTTGTACTTTTTTACTTTTTTGAATATAAATTCTATATAATTGAATATTGACTGTGGACGGACATGACTATTTTTTTTATTGTTTGTTCGTTGGAAACACATCTTGGATTAATGTTGACAATTTTTAAAAAAAACTAAAAAAAGAAAAGAAATTTTTTTTTTTCAAAATTTTTGTTTCATGTTGCCATACAATACTTTGGATGCAAGAATTTGCAAGCAATTTACAGCTTATTCTACACTTTTTTTTAATAAAATTTATTTAAAATAATATGAAAATGACAACGACACTAAAGCATAGTTACTTAATTCGCAAATAATTCAGAAATTATTAACGAATCTTTAAGAATCCGAATTAAACCGGCCCTTTCCTAATTTTTCCAAAAATTCAAAAAAATCATAATTATTTAGCAAAAATCATTATTCGCGAATAATTCGCGAATCCAAATTTTCCTTTCAAAAATTCCCACTTATCTCTTTCAAAAAAAAGAAAAGAAAAAAAAAAGAAAACGAAAGAGTAAAAAAAAAAAAATCCCTAAAGTATCGTTTGGTCGGGGATTAATGAGAATTAGTAGTACCAGGGATAAGTATAAAGTTGAGTATAAGATGGGAATAAATAAAATAGTGTTGGTTGAGTATTAGGTTAGTACCAGGTATAAGAAAAATAGTGTTGGTTGGGTATTAGATTAGTACCAGGTATAAGAAATAGTGTTTGGTTGGGATTGAAAAATAAGAGAATAGATAGTTTGACTTTAGAGTAAAAAGACGAAAATGCTATTACTTTTTTATATGTATAAAAAATTGATAAATAAATATTGTATTATAACTTTTTAAATATAATAATTGTAATATATATTATCTAATTAATTAGATGCTATAAAATATTAGTGTTAATTATTTATATTTAAAAAATAAATAATATTATCCAAAAATTACAATAATTTTTCATGCTAAGATATATAATTTAAAATTCAATAATTAGTGTTAATTAGTGTTAAAATTAGTGTTAATTATTTTTTCTGCTAAAATTTTTATTAATTATTTTTTTTTGCGTTGAGAACGAGGATGCGGTACGGGGGAGAGATTTTTTAGCCGGTGGCAATGAAGAGCTACAGGAAAGGCCGAGAGGCGGCGGCGGTGACGATAATAATAAGTATTTATTATTTATTTTGTGTTTTTAAATAATTATTGTAATATCTATTAATTAATAAATTAAATGCTATATAAAATTAGTGTTAAATATTTATATTTAAAAATTAATTAATATTATCTAAAAATTACAATAATTTTTCCTGATAAGATATATAATTTTAAAAATTCAATAATTAGTGTTAATTAGTGTTAAAATTAGTGTTAATTATTTTTTCTGCTAAAATTTTATTAATTATTTTTTATGCGTTGGTAACGAGGATGCGGTACGGGAGAGAGATTTTATAGTCGACGGCGACGACGAGCGCTACAGGGGGAGGGCAAGAGGCGGGGGCGGGGACGAAGATAATAATAAGTACTTATAATTTAATTTGTGTTATTTAAATAATCATTGTAATATATCTAAATTATTAATTAAATGCTATATAAAATTTGAGTTATATTATATGCTAATTAAAATTCCCAAAAAATCATCATCATCATCATCATCATCATCATCTAATTATTTAAAATTTTAAAAATATGTAATATTTTACAATATTACAATATTAGCATTATGTAAAAAGATATTATTTTTAAAATTCAATACAAATTTATAAATTAAACATTAAATACAAAATTTCATAATTTTTTTTCTACAACTCAGTTGCTCAATACATTACTATACTAACGTAGATAACAAAATATCACGTCATAATAAATTTCAACTTACATCATACACGGGGAACACTAGTTTTTAATTAACAATCCAATTAACATTACAGATAAACAAAATAAACTATTTAACAAGCTGACTAACATTATATTACAACATTAATTCTAACTTCTATTATTCCACAACTCCTACGTAATTTGAGTGTGAATGTCGTCTCCCCGCCATGACTCTGATGTAGTAGAAATTGTAGTCGGCACTTCCACTTCATCCTGTGGAGGCTCTGAGTTTAGCGCTTCGTTAAAATATCTGTCATTTCTTTGTTGCCGTCGAATAAAATTATGGAGCACACAACATGCCATAGCAATGGACACTGCACTCTATAAGGAAACGGTGTAGCAATAGTTAAAATTTTAAATCACTTTTTTTAAATTCCAAAGGCTTCTCTACCACATTTCTTAATGGGCGTGCCGATGATTATACAAGTCTCGCGGCGAACGATGTATACGACCACGACTGTTACTATCAAATTGGCTCAGATGGTAACGCTCGCCTCTATAAGGCGCCAGAAATTTATCGGTATTTGCGTATCCGGAATCGACGAGATAATATTTGCCTGTATATATAACAGAAGTGTATACAACTTGTAATAAATAATTTAAACCAATAATAATGAACAAAAATCTGAATAATTTCTTCTTAAATGATACATTCAGGAACAGTAAAACCTCCACTTTCACATGCCCATCTGAGTACCTGCATATCAGCGGCAGATCATTCCCAACCGGTGCATACATAAAAGAAAATATGATCAAAGGAAACAGCGGCCATCATATTTTGTGATGTAAATCCTTTGCGACACCGAAATCGTGGTTGTTTGTCCATTTTTACAATAACTGAAATATGCGAACCATCCACCGCCCCAATTGCATTCTACAAATGTTAATGTCAAAACATAGTACATTTACAAATTTAGCAATGGAAATGGACAATTTAGTGGTAATTAAAGTTATTGTCCCTTACCTTGAACGGAAGGAAATTCAGATTTTCACTAATTCTTGGATGCACTCCAATATTACTTGGCGGCAGAGTTAAGTATTCATCTTTGAATTGAATAATTACTTTTAGAACATTGTTAAAGTGACGACTAATGTTTCCCCCGAATGTTGAAAAGTTTCAGCGAGAACCCTATTTGCAACACCGTGTCCAATACAAAATAGGAAATTGCCAATTATTTGTCAACAGTCATATTCCGTGGGCCAATTAAAAGGCCCTTTCCAACAAGGTCATCGCGGAGAGCAATGAATGTAGTTATCGTCATTCTAAAATGATTGTACCCCCGTTCTGGATGACCATTCAGAATATCACAAATAAACTGATGCCCAGTAAATGGACGGGTACGACATGGTTGTCTGCTTATTGGACTTGTTTCATTTATACAACCTTCGTCAATAAGCATGATTATGAGTTGCACCCAATAGTCATCATCATCATCTACTATTGCGAACAAATCGGCATGAAAAGCCGACGAAAATAAACTTCGATACATTGAACCATCCATTATAACTGCAACGACATTAAAGGCAGTTAGCCAAGGTTGATAGTAGGCAAACAATATAAAAATTTATATCATGTAGCACGAACATCCATCTGTCCGGTTACAACAACAAATTACAGAAGAAATTACTACATGAAAATAATAAATGTATCCTTCGGCAATGAGCATGATTATAACTTCCACCAATAATCATCATCATCATCTAAAATAGTCAACATCATTGCAAGAAAACTGGAATAACATACAGTTGATAAAATGAAGCATCCATTATATCTGCATCGAAATTGTACCAAATTAGCGAACAATCATGATAAGTAGACATGATATAATATGTATCGATATGATCCACAAACATTCAGGTAATGTATACTTAAATGCAATCAAAGTGTTCTACTAAAATTACAAAACCGAGGTTTTAAAGTACAAACAGTGCAAAGTTTAAAACTACAAGTTGGAATGGTTTTGTCGTACTGAAAGGTAAGATACTACATGTTACAATGCCTGTATTTACACTACTTAATTACACATCGAATAAATGTCCACTAAAACCCGGGGAAAAATGGTCGATACATCATATTTTCCTTCACTATCTGCCGTTCAACCCACTTGAAAGCAAGATCGTCATCATTGTCATAAAAAGTTGATGATTCTGCGGATCTTTTAAAGCGTCGCGGCAGCCAAAATCTGTTCACATGGGAGCCCTTCCATATTATATATTCGCATCATACAATCCTCGATGCAAGGAATAGGGCGTCGAGCTTCAGAATCCCTTTATACATTTGCCGTACTAAATCTAATTTATCTTTCCTAACTGAACCATCTCTACACGGCCTCAGAGATGCCTTCCGTGTTTCTTCCGACGTCTACGGTCGACGTATGGTTAGTTGTTGGCTAGGCTCGGGTAGTGGGGACCGAGGCCTTTTGCCTGCAGAGCTGTGTCCGACCCACTAGTATCTTGTTGGTATGGTGAGGCTAGGGAGCTTTCGGGTTGTCCACCTTGCATGAATTCATTCATAGGTGGCTCAGATGACCCTGCTTCAAATGGAGGCGGTAAAAGATATAAACCTGAGAATCTTGGAGCAATTATTGTATCATCTCACCAGGGGATGATGAGGACGAGCTAACTACAGTTGTGGTGGGCGGCATGACTGAGAAAAGCCATATCTGCCGCTTGCGGTAGTCTTCTCCGTAAGGAACTCAATATCCTTATACGGAGGAAATGCCTTATCCCTACATTTGGCATAAGCGGGATTTTCCTGGACATAGGTTAATTATATTAGTATAGCAATAAGATTCTATTCGGTAAAAAATTGTTGAAAGCGAAATGAATTCACGTTACCGCGATCACGGCATCCCAGTCAGCACTATCGCCTGGCGTGGGTATGTTGAGGTTAAAATCTCATCAAAACGCTCGTTGACCAAGGAATGGTAACGAGAATGTACGCTTCAACACTTTCAAACGATTCTTCACCTGATCCTTTGTTAGGTTTAAATTGTTTCGTCTATTGATCTCACTAACAATTCTAACCCATGCAAGGGTAGTGAATGTTCCATTTACATTGTTGCCTAAGGTATGTTCCTCAGACAGCAACGCTAACAGACATGCATCCAAAGACCCCGTCCAGTTGGTGTACGCGACACGCTTGAGAGCGAGATCCACGTCCACCTTCACTTGGACGTACATGCCTTGGGGGTTATCCAAGTCCCCCGACTGCTTTGACCGGGGATAAATATTCTCTTAAAAGGACGCACTCTGTAGGTAATGTACGTACTCATTTCATATTTATCATGTGAAACGAGAAATTCAAGTTGCTCAATCAATATAAAAAGGGCATAGCATAATTTGCATAATTCAAATGAAAGCATGTATGATAAGTAGTATGTCAAACAAGCGAAGCAAAATACATTAGAAAGCATTTTATATAATTTTAAACATATGTATGCTAAGGGGTATGTCAAACAGGAGAATCCAATAAAAAAGGAATTTTAAATGCAAATCATAATGGCTAAAAAGTTATTGATAGTTGCATATTCAAGATAATATGAAATTGCATAACATATAATAAATAAGACATGTATGCTAAGGGGTATGTCCAATAGAGATGCCAGATAAAACATTTCTAATTGCAACACTTAAATGGCTTTAACAGATATCGATAGTGGCATATTCATGATAATATGAAATTCCTACCATATATAGTAAATAAAGACATTTATGCTAAGGGGTATGTTCAATAGGAGAAGCCAGATAAAACATTTATAATTGCAACACTAATGGCATAAAACAGTTATCGTACTGGCATACGACATATGCGATTCTTACAAATTTTTTGGTTTGCACATATTGGAATAGTGATTATTATGTACACGGGTCAAGTGGTTTC